>JAGFNQ010005080.1:150275-223651 GCA_024364735.1 Boesenbergia rotunda
GTGAAGACTTGGTTGGGGAATTCCTTCTCAATGAAAGACTTAGGTGAAGCAGCCTATATTCTAGGCATAAAGATCTATAGAGATAGATCTAAGAGATTGCTTGGCCTAAGTCAGAGTACATACATTGATACCGTTTTGCAACGGTTTGCCATGCAGAATTCCAAGAAGGGAAATCTGCCAATGTCACATGGCGTGAGTCTTTCGAAGACTCAAGGTCCCTCTTCTAGAGAGGAGAGAGACCGCATGAGCAAGATCCCTTATGCCTCAGCCATAGAATCTATCATGTACGCCATGTTATGTAGTCGTCCTGATGTCTCGTATGCTTTGAGCATGACGAGTAGATACCAGTCAGATCCAGGTGAACGTCACTGGATAGCAGTCAAGAATATTCTTAAGTACTTGAGAATGACTAAAGAATATTTCTTGATATTTGGAGGCGAAGAGGAGCTAACTGTAAAGGTTACAGTGATGCAAGCTTCCAAACTGACCAGGATGACTACAGATCGCAGTCAGGGTTCGTGTTTTGCTTAAATGGTGGCGCTGTCAGCTGGAAGAGTTCAAAGCAGGATACAGTTGCTGATTCTACAACAGAAGCTGAGTACATTGCTGCATCTGAGGCAGCAAAGGAGGCAGTTTGGATACGCAAGTTCATTACTGAGCTTGGAGTGGTTCCTAGCATAGCCGACCCAGTACAGCTCTATTGTGACAACAATGGAGCTATTGCGTAGGCTAAGAAACCTCGTTCACACCAGCGGACCAAACACATACTACGGCGTTTCCATCTCATTTGAGAGATCATCGATCGAGGAGATGTGAAGATATGCAGAGTACCCACAGAGGCTAACATTGCAGATCCCTTGACCAAGGCTTTGGCACAGACCAAGCATGATGGTCACACTAGGTCATTGGGTATTAGATACTACAGTGATTGGCACTAGTTCTAGTGGGAGATTGTTAGTGAGAGCCCTAGAGCCAATCATGTGATGGTTGTTGTATGGACTCATTGTATCATATTTCATATATATATATAAAGGCATTTGATTATGATTATTATACTTACTTGTATTGGTGTCAAATAACTAAGTGTAATAACGTCCTTGGTAGTAGGTTCATATCTATATCAATCGATTGGTTGAATCGATAGTGAGATGATATAGAGAACACTACTCTTAATTATTCCTAGTCAAGTATTAACATTCAGGGACAATGTTAATGCATAGAGACTAGCATGTAGGTCAACACGATGACTTGATCTCACAAGTCATGGATATGAGATATCAAGTTGACACATGAGTATGCATTGGAGAATGTATACTGAATGACCCACCATGAGAAAGTATCATGGATCGTTATATGAGTGTCATATACTTTCTCATGTGACTATTAGTATGACTATTAGTCCTTAGACCTGAAGTCACCATAGTTCCCTACATAAGGAGTTATGTACTTTGGTTTCGTCAAACGTCACCCGTAACTGGGTGGACTATAAAGGCGATTACTGGGAATGTAACAAATTATGCGGAGGGATGTGAGTGATGTAGATGGGATCTATCCCTCCTATATGACGGGAGAGATATCATAGTCTTGATAGAGTGAGATCACTAAGTGCATGGTCATGCCCAAATAAGGCAATATGAGATATTGAGCTTATTTGATTATAGTGAGTCTACTTGGAGTTCAAGACACATAGATTGATTGGAGGATGACACGGTCTATGCTTCATAGAAGATCAATCTAGATATCGACGATAGAAGGACATTGTCACATATTATGAAAGTCATAATTAGTAGTCACATTGGTGATGTTGGATCTCAACATTCTTGTAACTTGGGTAGCAATGATGTGTTGCTAGATACCGCTCATTGCTTATGTTTCTAAGAGGTTAGAAGCATTGCCAACGTTACAAGAACCTATAGGGTCACACGCAAAGAACAAATAGATGGAGAAAAAAAAAAAATGAAGTCAAGTTTGACTTGGCTAAATATGGAAAGTCCATAAAAGGCATGTTTGACTTGACCCAAATCCAAATCAAGTTTGACTTGACTTGGTTCTACTTCAAGTTAGACTTGACATGGGAGAAGAAATGGAGTCAAGTTTGACTTGACTAAATATGGAAAGTCCATAAAAGGCAAGTTTGACTTGACCCAAATCCATCTCAAGTTAGACTTGACTTAATGCCACATCATGGTGATGAATTGGCATGGAGCCAACCATTGATGATGCTCCACATCATCAAGAGCATTAAGTGTGGATGCCACCTCATCAAGGAAGATTAATGGTCAAGTTTGACTTGACCAAAAGGCCACCTCACCTTGACTTGACCAAGTGATGACTTGGCTTGGTATTTGACCAATGATGATGCTCCACATCATCTCCAAAGGTTGTAACCCCCCCCCCCCATTTGAATTTGAATTCAAATTGAAAGGGGGTTATGGCAGGCCACTTAATGGCCATTAATGGCCATTATGGTCGGCCACTTAATGGCCATTAATGGCCATTATGTGGCCGGCCACAATGAGAGAAAAAACGTCCAAGTGTTGGTTCCATTTTTTATGATGGTGTGTCTTCTCTTCTTCCTCCTCCAAGTGTTGGTGCTCTTCTTCTTCTTCTCCTCTTGGCCGAACCCTTGAAAGGTGCTAGCACACCTAAAGGGTTTCCTCCATCCACTTTGTTCGCGCGGATACTTCTAGAGGGACGGCACTTGACGTCCTAGAGATCCGACATCCAAAAGGAGCAAGCGGGATTAAGCGGGGCACGCACCAAAGGTAAAATGGTTTATCCCTCTTTAGATCTAGGAGTAGATCGAGTTTTGAGCATGAAAATGAATACGTGATTTTTGTTTCGGAATTTTTCTTCGCACGAGATCCATGACTTTGGGTTCTCGGGGTTTCCGCGACGCGAAAAGGCGGTTTTCGCGGCCCGAAAAACCCAACAGCAGACACGTCGGTGACATCGATTTAGGCTCCTAGATTCATTCCTTGCGCACAGTAATATTTTTTCTTATTTTTTGGGATATATTTTATATATTTATGATTTAAGATATTATGATTTAGAGATTGAGTTATAGTAGATTTAAGTTAATAAGATTTTTACTTTGATTATAGTCCAATCTTCTCTCTTTAGTTATATTGTTCTAGATGCAAAATTTTAAATACTGACGGGGTATATTATATGTATTTAGAGTTTAAGATTTTAGAATTTAGGAATTGTGTTATAATAATTTAGTCCAATAAGATTTTTTTAGTATTAAAGCTCGCTTTTGGGTTATAGTATTCCAGATATAAAATTTTAGATACTCTAAGAGTATGGGTTAGAGACGAATGTGTAAAAGAAACAGTATACTCATAAAGATAATTAATTCCAAAATCAAAAGAGCAATTATGTTGCTAAAATAAAGGGTCATTATTCTCTTGTAATTATAATGAAGATAAACCATTTTTGATAGAAAAGGGGAGTATATATATTTAAGATTTAAGGAAATATTAATTAAAAAAAATAAAATAGTAAAAAGATAGGTTATCGCTAAAAAAGATAGAGGCGCTTGGATTTTATCCAGGAGCCTCTATCACTCAAGTGTGGATGGTCACGCGACATACAACAACCTATCAAACCCCCCCCCCCCCCTCTATACATAAGAATTTATTAGGTTGGACACTCTGTAAACACCTAGTGTAATTTTTTTAAATTTTCTATTAATTTGTTTTTAAGCTCTCAGTTATACCAATTAGATTTTGTCTTTAGGATTTAAGGATTAGACTATAGTATTAACCTTAAAAAAATCAAAATTAAAAAAAAATTGAGGTGCTCGCAGGGTGTGCAACATATTAAAACTCTGTCTCTATATATATATACACCCCTTATGTTGTACATATCGTGAGCACATCAATTTATTTATTATTTATTATATTTTTAAGCTCTCGATTATGACAATCAAATTTTACCTTTAGAATTTAGGGATTGATTATAGTATTAAGCGTAACTTTTTTAAACCTCATATATAATATTACCGTACATATACAAAATTCAAATATTTTTTCTGTATAAATTTTTATATATTTAATACTATAACACATCCTCTAAATCTTCAATACTATAACACATCTCCTAAATCCAGTGGCGTAGCCACTTTAGCACCAGGGGGTGCGGTCGCACCCCCTGACTTATATATATAGACACTTTAATGGATTAATTTATCATCGTCCAAAAATTGAAATTGATTATATATTTGGAAACCTCAAGACCTAAACTATCCATTAGTATAACTAATTAATTTATAATTGTCCATCGTCCAAAAATTGAAATTGATTATATATTTGGAAACCTTAAGACCTAAACTATCCATTAGTATAACTTTTATAAGGAAATATCTTGATTTAGAATGATAAATATTGAATTTTAAAAATAAAATATACGATAATAAATGAATGAACTAATTCATAGAACATGAAGTGAAAATGGTAAATTAAAATTGGATCGGATTCGAAATAAATCTTATAGGTAGGTGCGGAGATAAGGATTACATTGGTTCAATCGATGATTGATTTGAAGTTGATTTGGTCAAATTATGATCGAACCAAGTTTATGTAAATATCCCAGATAGTTTTGATGTTAATCAACCGAATTAAGTTAGACCTTGTGTATATTTAATGTTTTGTATCTAATGATTATATTGACTCAAATCAAAATCGATTTGAAGTTGATTTGATCCAATTATGATCGAACCAAAGTTATATAAGTATCCCGATAGTTTTGGTATCGATCAATTGAGTTAAGTTAAGTCCTGTGTATATTTGATGTCTCATGTCTAAGTTTCGATGTTGATCAATTTATATTAAAGTTTGAAATTTTCGAAAATCATCTCTTAGTCGAAAATCGTCCCTCCTGATGATCATTCTGACTACGCCACTGTCTAAATCTTAAAAACAAAATTTTATTAACATAATGAGAAATTAAAAATTAAAATATTAAAATATTAAAAGCAAAATTTTATTAACATAATCAGAAATTAAAAAACAAAAAATGGAAATATGTTGTCGTGGACGTAGTCGTGTGGATTTACTTCTCAGCGTAACATTTTGGTATATAATATATCAATTTTTCTATGCTATGGATTTTATCGTGCAAACTCCATGCAAACTTTAACTATTTCTTTGATTAAAAATTATTTTTTACTTAATACTATAACTCAAATGGGAAGAATAAACCCTAAGACTACGTTTGATAGGGAGTAATCTATTTTATAATGTAATCAAGATTACATTACAAGTTGGATTCCTTTGTTTGAAATAATTTTAAAATTGTAATGTAATGAAATCTCGATTACAAAAGTGGCTCAGGATTTATAATCTCGATTACAAAACTAAAGCGATGTAATCTGATTACATTACAGTTTGTAAAGTCATCGGCCGGGCGGCGATAGTCGTCGGTCGGCAGTCGCCGCCCGCAGGTCGATCGCCGGTCGCCGGCCGTCGGTCTCCAGCCGGCCGACCGGCTACCGGTCTCCGGCCGGCCGGTTGCCAGTCATCGTTGTCGGTCGTCAACCATGATCGTCAGTCATCGTTGTCGGTCGTCAGCCGTCAATCTTTGATTACATTACAGAATGGATTACCCTTCAACAAACGCAGCCTATGGTTATCAAATATTATATAACTCGTTACCAAACATAGTAATGTAATCTTGATTACATTATATTATATTACAAACTTGATTACATTACAGACTCGATTATATTATCCCTTATCAAATACAGTCTAAGAGTAATCACAAGTAAAAAATAAATTATATTATCCCTTATCAAATACAGTCTAAGAGTAATCACAAGTAAAAAATAAAGAAAAAAAATAAAAATATCAAATACACTAGGTATGCACGAGTTTACGCGTTAAATTCTTAACATAAAATTTCTATATATATATATATATATATTATGCTGCGGAAGAAGACAACTTATTTTAGGGCAGGGATCCTCTGGTCCCAAAATCCCTGGTCCATCCCTGGTCCACACTAAAATTGCGGTCGAATCGTGATTGCGATCCGGCCACAATTTGTTCCAATCCCCTCTAGGGTTCACCGTGCCCCTCAGGTTGTAGTTTGGGTTCGGGCGGGTGGCCGGAGGCCACCCTACGGCCTAAACCCTAAATCTAAAACCCTAAACCCTAAATCCTAAATCCGAATATAGGGTTTAGGCCGTAGGGTGGCCTCCGGCCACCCGCCCGACCCCAAACTACAACCTGAGGGGCACAGTGAACCCTAGAGGGGATTGGAACAAATTGTGATCGGATCGCAATCACGATCCTGCCGTAATTTTAATGTGGACCAGGGATGAATCAGGGATTTTAGGACCAGAGGATCCCTGCCCCTTATTTTAGTTTTTTTTCACTGAGTTCGAGAAATTAGGTTATGATATTAAGTAAAAAAAAAAATCAAATGCTGAGACGTGCAGGGAATTGCCCGGTGAAATCATAATGTTATATATTTGTCACAGGGAGTGGCGCACACGTTTGGCCTTCTGTTTCTCCGCGGGGATTGCTCACCGTCCACCACCGCTCACTCGCCCGCACCAGCGTAAGTCCTCGCGTCGCGCTGCTTCCCTTTGTCCTCGATCGCTTTCTTCGCTCCTGGGACACTCATTTCTAGGAGACCAATTGAGGCTCCTCTTCCCTTCCTTATCTCAACCAAACCCTACTCCCTCCCGTCCTCGCTGCCTCGCCACGTCTCCGGTGGTCGCCGATTGGTAGGGGTTCTCCGGCACACACTCCGATCCGTCGCTATTGCATGCTCTCCGCGAGGTCCTCCATTTGTTCCATTTTTTTCCCGTTGTTTTTATCTCGGTCTGGATACTTTTCCTTCAGCCTAATGTTCTCGAGTTCGATCTTTCTGATCTACGATTCAATCATATGATTCCGACAAGAAACAAAAAGTTCGAATCTTAGGGTTCGGTAATGAGATGGGTTTCCTTACAATTTGGTGTTGACTTTACTGTTCCTGTCTATCATCTCCTCAATTTAGTGTTTCATAAAATTTACACGTACTGTAGCTAAGTACCTATCTTTGAACTTTTAGTATATATGGAAAGTGAATGGAGTACTTCTGAAACTCTCTCTAAGTCCTACTTGGTATTGTTTCATCTATTATAGAATCTGATAGGAATTAGGCTTCTAGCAGTAGTAGTCCGTGAGAACATTTTATCTTTTGCACTTTTATTGAACAATTTATTCAATGAATGTGTATATGTGATTTTTACTGTCTTGTTCATTGATACTTCACTCATTTGGAGTTTTCTATGCAAGGAAGAGTTAAACATTTGACTTCAATCTAATGTCTATAAAGAGAATTCTTAAAGAGTGAAATCTTTTGGTTGATCTACATGACTCGTGTGTGGTGCTGCCCCTCCAAGTATAGCATTTGTTTCTTCGGTTGGTTTATCTTTCGCAAAAGTTGTGCACCATGAGATTGTATCTGTGCTCATATTTTCTATGAGTTCCAATAAAATCTGTGCATTCTTTTGATAGCAATCCACTTATTTCTAGCATGAATGTTATTTATCATGTAACTATATTTCTGACGTTGATAAATAGCATGAATTTTGGTTTCAGGATATGACAACTATTATCTCAGGCCATCCTCGAAATTTACCACTTCAAGTTTTCAACAGTTCGACAAAGACCAGATTAAGTACAATACAATGTTTGGGATGCCCAGGCACAGAGTTCCTTTCTGCTGGAACTTCATATTCCATAACTCAACAGCTCACTAACCATGGAAAAGCACGGAGTTCTAGGCTGGTTATTGTAAGAGCAGTTAATGATGAAGCTGAATCAAACAACTCTAAAGATGATGACAAGGATCAAGAAAGTGAAAAGGTAGATGAACTTCAGTCGATATGTTATCTTTAGTTTTTGCTTATTCTGGATGTTTACAGACAAAACTACCCTTTATGGGCTCTTATATGTTGTACAGAATATTTTTTTTCTTTTGAATAGCTTATGCTACGTGTATATCTGTTTATATGGTACAGTCACAGTTTTATGTGGATGTTGTTTTACCTCGAAGAACAGAGGTTGGGATTCTCAGATTGTTTTTATAAGTAGCGAATACACCAAATGGTAATGGATTCTCAGATTATAAGCAGCGTACAATCACATAGATGAGGATTACAAAATACATATGGAAGGAAAAGAAGGATTGAAAATGTTAGCATATATACTATGTTTTTTTTGGTTTGTACTATTGTTTTCTTAGACAAGTTTGATTCCCTTTGATATTTCTAAAGAACAGTGTGGTGCCAGGATTGCAATATTTGGTAGTTTGATCATCATGTCATTTATGTTTTTTTGCGATGAAGATTGTTGTTCCTGTATGTTCTCATGGTCAGATCTGTGCCTCAATGTTTTTGTAATATTTCTTTCTTTCCTTTTTTTCGCATATGTGTTCAAAACTTTTTGATGTTACTCTCTCTTCTATATGTTGATTATTGCAAGCAATCATTGTTTGGAGACTTCAGCGGTTTTGTTTGTCATTTTGCACATATTCAAAAATAAGCTTAACATGAACTCTATAATTTCCTTGCCCCTTACAGATACATGGTGGGTTATCTCGTGAGGATTTGGAGAGAATAGTCGGAGCAGATGATTCAAATTTTAATGGAATGGATCTTGCAACTCTAATCAGAAAAAAATATGGTAGATCATACGATGTCCAACTAATAAAGAAGGTATTTTAATAGTTGTGGCATATCCAACTCTAATTCTTGGGAGAATATTTGCAAAATCATCAACAAAATTTTGAAAGTTTTCCCTACTAAAGAATTATGTTCTTCGTAATTGAACACTACATTTCGCCTACCTTGTCCTAAGGTATTCCCTTTGATCAATGAAATTGGAAATTGGATACTGCTTTTGCAACGTCATGTATGTATTTCTAGGTAGTTTCTAGTCAATAGTAAAACTGTATGTACGAGGATACCATCAAATTAGTCCCATTGTGCTGGTTGTACATTGAAATAGTAACTTGGTTCTTAGGGTATCTCCAATGCAAGGTTTGCGAGAGGTTTTTAAAATAAAAAAAGCTTAATGAAAAAGCTTGAACCATTGTAGAGGTCAGGTTTGAGGTTTGTAGTTAAAAAGAAATAGTGAAAACTCAAACCTATTTTTTTCTCTTGAAGATAGAGCTCGTAATTAATGATAAAGTAGTGTTGTATTGTGATTTGTAATATAGGGAGGTATATGATTGGTAATGTAGGGTCCACAAAGTTGTAAAGAGGTTTTTTCATTGTAGAGAGAATAGTAGGTTTTTACATTTTTGATGTGGCATCGATGTGGCACATTGGGGATTACAAAAAATCTCATTTAGAGGTTTAACATTGGAGATACCCTTAGTTGCTACACCACTCGGGATGTGTAAATCATCTCATCCAAGTCCCTCATTAATAAGACAATATGATTAATGTGATAAGGCTTTGTGTCTCATGAGTGAAAATCTCCCCTGCAATGTTCTATAAGCAAATTTTAAGTGTGCTTACTTCTTAATACAGGAATTTATGGGACGAAACCTGCTGGCAATGAATGTAATGTGGAAGTATATGGAGCAGGTGACTTCCTAGTTCCTATTTATGTTTGAAGCATTACTTTCTATGCAAAGTTGCAAAAGTGCAAATGTATGACCATGCAGTGAGATTAGCATTTAAAATAGAATCACATTGTGTTTAGAAGTATGCTGTTCTGATTGTTTTTATGAGAGTGATAATTCCTAAAATTCTTGTTTGGTATTTGTAAGATCTATACTAGTGCACGATCGGCATGGTCATTAGGTAAGACTTCATTTGAGGGGTATTTATCTCCTACACACCATGAGCAAATATATGAACTAAAAACTGGAAGGCGGTAATATTTCAATGTGCCATGAGCACTTAGTTATCAATTTCCAGGTAAATGTACACCTCTTTTTTTTTTGTTCAATAATTGTGAAGGAAGAAATTTATTCAGGAAGATGAGAGCTTTAGGTATTCCTCAAGATATATCTTTGAGATTCTTGCAATTAATTGGATATTAACAAATCTACATTTGTTGTGGTCTCAGTATTTAGGCTAAACTATATTTGATGTTTCCTTTCATGTATTTTTCAACTTACATTCTGTATTTGCACTTTGAAACATACAAACATATTTTGATTTAGGTTCTATCTTCAACTCAGTATCAGCATTTATAATTTCAATATCTATTTTGATGGCACGTGTTTGAGCAGCTCTTAACTAGGAGATCCGTTTATGTTAATATGCAGTAGGGAGTGAACATGTAAATGAAAATTCCAATTTGGCAACTGCTTTAATATCGATACACTTGCTATATGTTTGTTTTTGTTCTTTCTTTAGAGGTCCTTTCCCTTAACTGAAGAGGAGTATATATTGAGACTTGATGATGTAGCAAATACACTGAAGTGCTGGGGAGCTGTCTCACATATCCGAAATAGCCTCGCTAAACTGAAGGAACGCCCGCGAATAGGAAAAGTATATTTTTTCTCTATTCACTCGATTGAATTAATAAATAAATTATTTTTCCCTCCGAGTTTAAGTTAATGTCAAACTCCACATGGTTGATATAACAAATAATTGAGTACTTCTTGTTCTAGTAGTTAGCTATGTGACACCTTCAATGAATTGTGGGATAACAAAGAAACCTCATAATCTTAGATGAATGAGCTGTCCTCACATACCGTACCATCAATAAGGGATGATTTTGGATTTATGAGTTGGGCTTTGAGTCTTCACAGAGACATCAAGCCCTAAGTAAATAGGGCTAATAAAGAAAGCTTAGATGAATATACTACCTGAATCATCATCCTGCTTTGTTTTTCTTACTATATTACACTAGATGCAAAAGCATTTGTGACAATGAAGCTCAACCCACAAGGAGTGCATTTCGATCTCCTTTACAAGGGTGATCGATTACCATGCCATTTATTTTAACTTCATCTTACTTTCAATTTCCTTTTCTTTGCCTGTGCATATTCTCTCTTCTTACTCTATACCTCCCTGTATATGCCTCCACATTATTCTACCTTTATAGTTTCATAAAAATAAATATGCACCTTTGTGCTTAGTGATCTTCATATTATTATTTTCTGCTGAAAAGAAACTTGCAGTTTTGATCTTATATTGAAGAAAATGATATATTGAAGTGAAGAAATGTAATTTGATTAGAGGAAATGAATAGGATTAAAATTTGGGCTATTCGATTTATTTTCTTTTGAAAAACACTCATTTATCTCTAATACTAATCACAGGCAGTGAGCATCTTCATAGACATGGATGAAACAGGGGGAAGATCTAGTGAATGGATATACAAGTAAATTCCCAGACCAAACATTTGTTGTGCAATTTTGAGGATTCACAAAGGATCAATCTATTGTAAGTGAATCAGTTTTTATTTGACTGTCTTTTGTGCCTTTAGTTCCAAAGTTTCTTAAATCCATGATTGAAATACCTGTGATTGAAATAATCTAAGCATTAGCTGGGCATACTAATTTTATTAGATATTTTACATGTGTTTTATGGATAAACGAGAATTTTATTTTAAAACAATATATTGTTCTACAGGTTGAGAAGTATATGCTCAAGTTGTTCATCAAGTTAAGATTATGGAAGATAATTTGATAGGCCATGGATACTTGCATTATGTCCTTGGATTATGCGACCTTATTTCCTTTTATAGTTTTGAATAATTTTATATATTAATTTTTCTTACTTCAGGTGTGGAACATACAAGTGACGAGCACACCACCATGCACTTTCAGCTACGAACTGTTTATAGACAGACTATCAGAAGCCCTGACCATTTCTCTATTTGCAGGTTCACAACGAGCGTCCCCATAATCCATTTGCTAGAGGGACTGAAAATGAATCCATAAATTTGAGTAGGAGTGCCAAACGAATTGAATTAGTTGAATAATATGAAGATATTAATATTTGTGTTCAAGTTTTTAAAATGTATATAATATTCAAATTTGATTTGAAATTTAAAAATATAAATAATTTTGGTTTGAGTTCAATTCTAAATAAAATTCAAGTCAAATTTAATTTGAATTGTATTATAGTATTATAGTTTGAAATGATGTAAATTCAATTCAATTCGAGTTATTTGATCATTGAGTATATTTAAATTAAAATTATATAAAAATGATTAGAAATCAACTTAAATTTGATTTGTGAGTTATTTATGAATAATTAAAAAAATATATTATGGGATCGGATTTCGTTCGAAGAATTATGGAATATATTTAAGGAGGGTTAAATTTGATTATTTTAAATATAAATTAAATATTTTTTATATATAATCTCGTTCGTATTAAGTGATCCAATATTATTAATTCTATAAAATTTAAATAGATAAATACGATAAATCACTAGAGGTAAGGTATTTTATCCTAAAGCTCTCTTCTCTATGTCCGTTCGACCATGCCAATATCTCAGGGGACGGCTTCTCACGGATTGTCAGTGCATGGGGAGGATTTTGGCTCGATCTTGTGGGCCAAATCATATCACAAGTTGTACAGTGCATGGGTACTGGCCTATTGGGTAGATTGGCTGTAAACCCTATTTTAGGGTATTTCTCAAAATTTAAGTTTTTCTCCACCAATTGTTTCAGGGAAGGTAAACAAGGATGAAGCTTTACATTTTTAGATCCAATGTAACTTGGTTGTATGCAAAAATTATTTTTTCTACTAAATTGATCGAAAATTATATTAAAAATTAGAAGAAAAAAATCTCTAGTCCAAGAATTTAGAAAGAGGTTGTACGTTGGGGTGTAAGGTGATTCGTATATGTCTAGTATTTTATTAATTCGTCCCAAGTTAATATGAATGTGATAAATTATGAAAGTTAATAGTACGGATGATCCCGGGCCAGTTTGGGTGTAGTCTGACCCGGTAGCCTGGCGCCTAGTCAGAAGGAAGAGAGTTAGAGGGCCGGAAAGGCCCGTTGGATCAGTGTTGCGCGGGTCAAGGCCTTTGATCGGGTGCGCGGCAGCCCACGTTCCTCGGATTCGATATGGCTCAAGCTCAGCCGCCTCTCCAGGTTTGGCTCCCCGCCGACGCGTGGCGGACCACGCTCCGGGGGTAAGCCCGAACCAGAGGAGGCATTACAGCCGGCCTCGTCACTTAGTGCCCCAGTCGGCCTCATAGGCCCTCAGTCGACACCCTCATATGCCCTCAGCCGGCTTCGTCATTTAGTGCCCCAGTCGGCACCCTCATAGACCCTTAGTCGGCCTCGTCACTTAGTGCCCCAGTCGGCACCTTCATAGGCTCTCAGCCGGCCTCGTCACTTAGTGCTCCAGTCGGCACCCTCATAGGCCCTCAGCCGGCCTCGTCACTTAGTGCTCCAGTCGGCACCCTCATAGGCCCTCAGCCGGCCTCGTCACTTAGTGCCCCAGTCAGCACCCTCATAGGCCCTCAGTCGGCCCTAGCAGATACAATCACTCCCTGACACCAAACTACCAGAAGCTGTACGGGGTCGGCGCAGGACTAAAGTCATCCTGGTCTCAAACGACGGGTATCACGCTGAGGTATTGATCTTCCTGCCATACTCTGTCCCCCCGTACTGCAACCACCTACACCGGTGTCTGGCCGAGCGACGCCTATCTGCACCAGCCATTAAGTTGACAGTGCCGCTTTCCTTAATACAGTATATGCCACTTTATCCTGCCACCTCTGGGCATGCATCACCTTGTCCTCACTATATGACAGCAGATGGCAGGCAAGGCAGGAACTGTTAGCTTCCCCGGCTATATAAGCCTCCACACTTCGCATTTCTCAAATACGCGCGATAGTGCAATTCCATACTGTTCTATTGCTTTCCATCGCCACCGTCGAGTACTGACTTGACCGTCAGAGTGCCTGGCCGAGGACTTTTCCCGGCGGGTTCTAACAGTCTCTGTCTTGCAGGATTGAGGCGATCCAACTCGGTAGACCACCTCAGCGACTTCGTGCTCCCCAGAGGTTCATTCAGCGGTAGGGCCGTCCACCTCGCTTCGCGACAGGATCAAATTTGGCGCTAGAAGGAGGGACACTAGCAGCCTGATCGGAAGTGAAGATGGCAGACCTCAACCCGTTCACGGTGGAGGTTTCCCATGAGGAGTACGAGGTCTTAATGGCTACGCGAGCTCAGTAGAGAGCTTCTCAAAGGCCCTCACAAGCGGCCAGTCAAGGGTCTCAGGGCCCAGAGCCAATGGCACATAGGCCTTCTGGAGGGCAAGGAAGGCCTGCTCGGCCTGAGGGCGGTTCTGCCCCTCCTCCAGCAGTCATCCCCCGAGGTTAAGGTGAGAAGGCCCATTCTGTGTCTGCAGAAGCCTCAGTGTCCAACCCGGTGCGTAGGAGGCGACCGGACAAGGGAAAGGCCCCAGCTGACCCCGCTTCATCTGCACTGGTACGCAGTCCTTTTGCTCTCTAGGTTTTGGAGGACCCAGTTCCCCGCCACCTCCGTTTCTTTACCGTCCCCGAGTATGCGGGAGCCACGGATCCGGAGGAGCATTTGATGAAGTTTGAGAGCGCGACTTTACTTCATCAGTATCCGAAAGGTGTCAAGTGTCGAGCCTTCCTGACAACCCTCTCTGGCGCAACCTAGAGATGGTTCGACCGACTCCCCAAGGGGTCGATCACGAGCTTTGAGGAGCTCAAAAGAGTGTTCATGCAGCACATTGCTAACAGTCGACGACACCACACGACGAGCCTTAATCTGTTCGCCCTGAAGCAAGGCCCGAAGGAAACCCTCAAGGCCTACATCAAAAGGTTCAACGGTGTGGCAATAGATGTGCCAACTGCCACCCAAGAGGTCATGATTAGCGCTTTCTCCTAGGGCTTACAGGATGAGGAGTTTTTCTGCTCGCTGATCATGAAGCCTTCGAAGGACTTCGACAGCCTTCTCGGCAAGACTGTCAAATATATCAATGTAGAAGAAGCGCAGGCCGCCCGCAAGAAAGAGTCGGTCGCCCCCGCACCTCCAAACCCCGTGCCGAATGCTAGACCCCCGGGTGGGCCTATTCATAGCCCACGTGGACCTACCGAGCGTGCAGGAATGGAGCGGCGCCATGTACAGCAGGTGGCCCAAGGGTGTTTTCCCGCCCGATGGAGGCCATACTGCACCTTCCACCAAAGCCACGACCACGCTACCGAGGAGTGCCACCAAGCTGGTCGGGGTCGAGCCCCTGCCCCCAGGGGACGAGGACGACAGACACCTCCCGGACGGGGTGTAGGTCATAGCGGCCCGAATGTCGACCCAACTGCCGAGGAGATGCGAGGAAACCCCCCAGCTGCCCGCAATCTCTTCCCTTAGGGGAACCGGGCTGGGGACGAGGAGATGGAGGAAGAGCAGGCCAACCAGTAGAACGTCGTCCGTGGAGGCGTGAATGTCATCTTGGGCGGACCCACAGGAGGAGACTCCAACCGCGCCAGGAAGGCGCAGGTGCGCCGGCTGGAGATTCACTAGGTCGGCACCAATGCGGCCCAGGCGGAGGGGCCACAGATCAGCTTTGGGCCGCAGGACCTGCAGGGGCTGGAGGTCCCGCACGATGACGCGCTGGTCATCACAGTCGTCATCGCCAACTATCAAGTCCACCGCACCATAGTGGACACTGGCATCTCGGTCAACATACTCTATAAGAGAGCATTCGACTAGCTCCAGATCGAGAGGTCCCAGCTGGATTTGGTAATAACCCCGTTGTTCGGTTTCACGGGGAACCAGGTGCAGCCTACCGGTCAGATCCGACTGGCCATCTCCTTGGGCGAGGAGCCACTGAAGAGGGCTCGATGGTCCACTTTCTTAGTGTTGGATGCTCCCTCATCCTACAACGCGATTTTGGGCCAACCGACCCTCAACGAGTTTCGAGCCGTCGCCTCCACCTTTTACCTGAAGGTCAAGTTCCCGGTCGGGGACAAGGTGGGAGAAGTTAAGGGCGACCAAAGAGTGGCCCGAAGATGCTACGTGGACGACGCCCAGGTAGAGAGTCGCAAGGCTCCGCGTCCTTTACCTGATTGCAACATGGTCCAAGCCTCCCCTTGGTCTGAGTTGCATGAAGATAAGGAGGAGGTGCAGCTCCTCCCAGATCGGGAGGATGCCCGAGTCAAGATAGCAGCAGGGTTGCCCGAGGAACTGAAGAAGCCCCTGCTGGAATGCTTGGCTCGAAACCAAGATGTTTTCGCTTGGTCAGTCAGAGAACTGAGAGACATTCGACCAGAGGTGGCGGAACACCGCCTCCATGTATATCCCCATGCTTGTCCCGTGAAATAGAGGAAGCGGGACTTCAGCACCGAGCAAAACAAGGCGATCCGAGTCGAAATCGAGAGGCTGATGGAGGTTGGGTACATCAGGGAGGTGCAATTCCCGGCCTGACTGGCCAATGTGGTGCTAGTGCCCAAACCAGACAATAAGTGGCGGATTTGCATCGACTTTAGGGACCTCAACAGGGCCTGCCCGAAGGACTGCTATCCCTTGCCTCGGATCGACCAGATGGTGGACTCGACTGCTGGCAGCGAGTTCATCTCCATGCTGGATGCTTACCAGGGGTATCATCAAGTACCCCTGGCCGTCAAATATCAGGAGAAGGTCAGCTTTATCACGGCAGACGGTACCTACTGTTACATTGTCATGCTGTACGGATTGAAGAACGCTGGAGCCACCTACTAGCGCATGATGAATAAAGTCTTCCGATCCTAGATCGGAATAAATGTTGAAGTGTATGTGGACGACATCCTTATCAAGTCCACCTGAGCTGAGGACATGGTGGTGGATGTCGAGGAGACATGTCAGACGCTGCGGAGGTACGAGCTCAAGCTGAACCCGGCCAAGTGTCTTTTTGGCGCTCGGAGTGGAAAATTCCTGGGATACATCGTGACCGAGCGAGGCATCGAGGCCAATCCCAGCAAGGTCAAAGCTCTACTGGATATGCCTCCGCCCAGAAATCTTCGAGAGGCACAACGGCTCACAGGGTGAATTACAGCCCTGTCTCGATTTATCTCCCAATCGGCTGAATGAGGGTTGCCTTTCTTCAAAATCCTCTGCAAGGCCACTAAATTCCAGTGGGACGCCGACTGTGACAAGGTGTTCGAAGAACTGAAGGCCTACCTTGCCGAGTTGCCCGTGCTGGCTAAGCCGAAGATCGGGGAGACCTTGTATGTCTATTTGGCTGCGTCGGCTGACTCAGTTAGCATGGTCTTAGTTAAGCAAGAAGCAGCCGAGCAGCAGCCAGTATACTTCTTCGCCCATTTATTAAAGGGAGCCGAGTGTCGCTATACGATACCAATTAATGCAGCCGTCAGAAATCGGGATACGAATCGACCCGATGGGGCAATCGAAAAGACATAAGCGAGTCAGTCGGGCGACCGAGCCATAAAGGGCTGGCCAGGCCTCGACCCTCGATAAATCGCAAATTCTTTGGTCCGGGCTCCGGTCGGACAAGTGGCGGCCCACGCTCTCCGGAGTCAGCTCGGTCAAGAGGCCAAATTCCCACGGGCCAGCTCCCGCAAATCCCTTGGTCCGGGCCCTGGTCGGACGCGTGGCGGCCCACGCTCCCCGGAGTCAGCTCGGTCAAGAGGCCAAATTCCCACGGGCTAGCTCCCACAAATCCCTTGGTCCAGGTCCCAGTCGGACGCGTGGCGACCAACGCTCCCCGGGTTCCGACTCAACCAAGCGGCAAATCTCCATAAACGGGCCAGCTCCCGCAAATCCCTTGGTTCAGGTCCCAGTCAGACGCGTGGCGACCCACGCTCCCCGGGTTCTGACTCAACCAAGCGGCCAAATCTCCATAAACGACCCAGCTCCTGCAAATCCCTTGGTTCAAGCGTCAGTCGAACGCGTGGCGACCCACGCTCCCTGGGCTTCGATTTGACCAAGCGGCTAAGTCCCTCTGGGCGGGACAGTTCTAGGTCAGGCGCACCTTTTCCCGCGCATCCAGCTTTTGGAGGTTATTGGTCCTTAACCTCGTGGCTCAGTAACTTACGCGGCATAGGCGTCTCTTGAGCCCAAGGCTCAAGCGACTCTCAATCGGATCATTAACATTTGGCAAATAAGAGCAGTGGTAAGAAGTTCGAGTAGAAAGGAAAATTTTCATTCGGCCAAGCGAGGATGTTACATCATCTGGGTCAATCGCCCATTCACATGCAAAAAGAAGAAAGACAAGGGGCTAGGCCCTCACTTAAAAGGCTCTTTAGTTACATCTGGGAGGTCTTTGCACATATCCTGAAGCCGAACTGCTGTGGGAGACATATCGGGAGGTAAATACCCTCCGAGCTTGAGTTGCCGAACGACGTTGACTCTGGCGCCTCATCGCCGCCAGAAAACACCAAGAGATTTTAGAGGTATGGACCGAGGCATTGATGCATTCGAGTCTACGCTCCTCCAGTCGGGCAGCTTCAACCTCCTTGTAAGCGCGCAGCTCTGCTAGCTCTGCCCGAGCTGCCTCCCACTCAGATCTATCCTTCATCAGCTGCTCAAGCTCCTCCTTCTGATCTTATAGCAATTGGTCATTGGAAGAGAGCTCGGCGGATAGCTCAGTCATCCTTTGTGCTTGAGCCAAGGCCTCAGCATCTTTGGCCTCTAGTTGGGCCCGGAGAGAGTCATTGGCAACGGACGAATCCCGGAGTTCAGTTTCTGCCTGGGTCAACTTGTCCTGGGCCTTCGCCTGAAAAGCCCAGGCCTTCCGTTCCTTATGTTTCAGGGCAGAGACCCGGAGGTTCGTGTGAGAGGCAGCCGAGTTAGCGGCCTCAAGCTGGCTACGTACAGCCTCCAGTTGCTCCTCAAAGTGGGCTAGTCTGCCTTGGAGAGCTTGACCTCGGCTCGTAGGTCTGTCAAAGTGGCATCGTCGGAAACGAGCTGGGTATGCGCCAGCTGGGTCTTTAGATGCTCCACTTCTCTCTCGGCCTTAGCCCGAGCCGAGCTCTGGGCCAGAAGCGACATAGATAAGCCATGACAGGCTCCCGCGAACTGCAAAACAGGTATCAATCTTACGAATGGGAAGCAGAATGCCCAGCAGAGGGTCAGGTTAATCCAAGCGTACCTGCGTGGCTTTGAGAAAGAAGGCATCAGCTTTATTGTGAGGACCCTGAAAATAAGATTCCTCGAGTCCTTACGCATAGCAGTTGGCCACCGACTCGTACAAGCGATGATCTTGATGCCGATCGGGTAGCTTGCCCGGGGGCATCTTCAGGTGGCAGTCGGACCGAGTGGGCACTAAGAGGTGCAGCATCGGAGACTCGATTGGCTCCTCAGCAGATGGAGTCCCTGACCCCTCAGGCATTGGCAGTGCAGACTCATCGGAGGAAGCAGAGGGGTCGGCAGCCAGTGTGACGACGGGGGGATCGGCAGCGGAGTCAATATCGGGATCGGATATAGGAGTAATGATCGGCGGGTGGACGATGGAATCGGCAGCTGGATCGACAGCAGGAGTAATGATCGGTGGGTGAACAATGGAGGCCTCAGCTGGTACGATAGCAAGAGGATTAACGACAGAAGCCACAAAGGGAATAATAGCAGTGGAGGTAGAAGGAGCTCCTAAATCGGGAGCAGTTTTCTTCTTCTTCTTCCTCTCCAAATGTTTGCTGGAAGAAGGACGAGACGAGCCTCCTGTGGGGGAAGAGGCTCGTCGACGCTTGGAGGGAGTACGCTGTTGGGCAGGCGGGAGTGAAGCCGGCTTAGAAGCAGTGGGCGCCGACTTCTGGGTGGTAGGGGTTGGGTCCGCCGGGGCATCATCTGCCGAGGCAACTCCCTTGACCTCCAACTCGGCCGCGACCCGGGCTCGTAGCTCGGCTTCGTCCAATCTGAAGCCTCCCTCAGAGCCGCAGACAACAGCATGGGAACTTCGAGAAGAGAATAAGCTCAGGCATGATCAAAGGGTGTGCAGAGAAGGCACAATAGGGCTTACCGGCTTCGGATAGTGAAGGGATGGGCCCGAGGCTGAGTCCGAAGGCTGAAAGGATCCCCTCCTTCAGCAAGTGGCCTCCGTGAAAGCGTCTACCCTCCAGCTCGGCCGCTACGGTATGGTAAGCCTCGGTGGTGCGATAGTGTTTGGGGAGGAGATCGGAATAGTGAAGCTCCTCAATCTAGGTAGTGGGCCAGCTCGGGGCCGAGATGGGCCCAATAAAAAAGTAACGCTCCTTCCATCCCTTATTAGAAAAAAGAAGATTCAAGAGGAAGGAGGCTTTGGCTCGGGCTTGAAAGAAGAAGTCGCCCGCCTCTTGCTGCTTGGGATAGAAAAGGTAATGGAAATTCTCCGGTTCTAGAGGAATTTTGTATAAGGAGAAAATGATAACCGAGCCACACATGAGGCGTATGGCGTTGGGAGACAATTAAGATAAGGGAATCTGAAAGTGGTTGCAGACGGCGGAAAGGAAAGGGTGGATCGGAAAACGAAGATCGGCTTGTAGATGGTCTCGAGATAGAGTAATATAGCCCAACGGGGTGGAATCAGGTCGATCAGTTGACTTAGGGAGATGCAGCTGGTGGTCAGCTGGGATTAAGAAATCCGACCGCATTTGTTCTAGGTCGAGAGTGGTGAGAGCAATTATCGTGGTGGAATACCACGGCAGAGAAGGGGAAGAAGACGAAGCAGGAGAGGCCATCAGATAGGAAGGAGAAAAGAAGCTGACCGGTGAAAGGAGTCGCCGGAGAAGAAAGCCGAAGAAGAGGGGTTGCCGGAGCCCTAGCAGCACTCAAAACGGCGGAAAACGAAGTGAGGTTTTGAACGCATATGGAAAAGTGGGCAGAGGTAAGGCCTATTTATGGAACCGACGAAGAACATTGGTCGTTCGATGAAGAGCTGGGGCAAACGTGCGACCCGGCCAGAACCGTCTGATCAAGTGCAAGTGGCTTAGGGGCTCGAGCCTTAGGCCATGAAGACGGCGATCAATGAGAAGATACACAATAACTTCGAAGGGTGCGCCAGGCTCGAGCCAGAGTTAGGGTCCAGTCAGTCGGACTACGTGCCTCTTTCGACTAGACTTGAGGGGGATGCTTATGATCCTGGGCCAGCTTGCGTGTAGCCTAGCCCGGCAGCCTGGCGCCTAGTCAGAAGGAAGATGGTTAGAGGGCCGGAAAGGCCCGTTGGATCGATGTCGCGCGGGTCAAGGCCTTTGATCGGGTGCGCGGCAGCCCACGTTCCTCGGAGTCGATATGACCCAAGCTCAACCGCCTCTCCAGGTTTGGCTCTCCGCCGACGCGTGGCGGACCACGCTCCGGGGGTAAGCCCGAACCAGAGGAGGCATTACAACCGACCTCGTCACTTAGTGCCCCAGTCAACACCCTCATAGACCCTCAGCCGACCTCGTCACTTAGTGCCCCAGTCGGCACCCTCAAAGGCTCTCAGTCGATCTCGTCACTTAGTGCCCCAGTTGGCACTCTCATAGGCTCTCAGCCGGCCTCGTCACTTAGTGCCCCAGTCGGCACCTTCATAGGCCCTCAGCCGGCCTCATCACTTAGTGTCCCAGTTGGCGCCCTCATAGGCCCTCAGCCGGCCTCGTCACTTAGTGCCCCAGTCGGCGCCCTCATAGACCCTCAGTCGTCCCTAGCAGACACAGCCACTCCCTGACACTAGACTACTAGAAGCTGTACGGGGTCGGCGCAAGACTGAACCCATCCTGGTCTCAAACGACGGGTATCATGCTGAGGTATTGATTTTCCTGTCATACTCTGTCCTCCCGTACTGCGACCACCTACACTGGTGTTAGGCCGAGCGGCGCCTATCTGCACTAGTCATTAAGTTGACAGTATCCCTTTCCTTAATACAGTATGTGTCACTTTATCCTGCCACCTCTGGGCATGCATCACCTTGTCCTCACTATATGACAGCAGATGGCAGGCAAGGCAGGAACTGTTAGCTTCCCCGGCTATATAAGCCTCCACACTTCGCATTTCTCAAATACGCGCGATAGTGCAATTCCATACTGTTCTATTGCTTTCCATCGCCACCGTTGAGTACTGACTTGACCGTCGAAGTGCCTAGTCGGGGACTTTTCTCGACGAGTTCTAACGGTCTCTGTCTTGCAGGCTTGAGGCGATCCAACTCGGTAGACCACCTCAGCGACTTCGTGCTCCCCGGAGGCTCATTCAGTGATAGGAGCGTCTAATTCGCTTTATGACAGGATCAACGGATATTATGATATGATAAATACATAAAAAAGAAAGAAAAAAAAAAAGATATTTATTTTATTAAATTTTGATCTCGGAATTTGATAATATTTATATTAGTCATCCGTCACGGGAAAAAAAACGAAAGGTTGTACGTGCCACATGGATATGGGCCACGATGAATCTAGAGATAAAAAATACCAAAAGGTGCCTAAAGCTTGAGGTCAAATGTCTTGTCATAACTTTAAGGTCCGTTGGTCCTTTTTTTTTTTTGTTTTATTTGATAAGAATTTATTTAGATTTATATTCGTTCAAATATATAAACGAGTTTGAATTAAAGAAAAATTATCCTCAACTTTTTTTATGCAAATTCAACTTTTTTTTAGTCCCGTGTTAAAAAAAATTTGTTTCCACTCTTTATATGCAATGTTTCATATGTTACAACTACAGATTTACCGAATTACCTCTCAATTTTTTTAGGTACAAAAAATTTGATATCAAGTATAATTCTTTCTAAATTCAGGATCATTTAACTAAAATTCAGTATATTTTATATCAAATTGAGTATGACCTAATCAATTCATCCTAAGTTAATCAATTGGTATGAACTCCTAATCAATTGGTCCGATGGAAAAAGAATTACGCTCAATTTGATAGAACATATACTAAATTCTAATTGAAATATATTGAATTTAAAAAGAATTATACTTATTTTTGAACTTTTTATACGTATAAAAAGTGTGATACTTAATTTGATAGAAAATATTCTTGATTTTTAATTATATGATACTGAATTTAGGAGGAATTATACCTCATTTTGGACTTTTTGTACTTAAAAATAATAAGGGCAATTAGGTATAAACTCCTAATCAATTGTTCCGGTGGGAAAAAAAATTGTACTCAATTTGATAGAACATATATTAAATTCTAATTGAAATATGCCGAATTTAGGAAGAATTATACTTTTTCCTGGACTTTTTATACGTATAAAAGTATGGTACTTAATTTGATAGAAAATATACTAGATTTTAATTATATGATACTGAATTTAGGAGGAAATATACCTCATTTTGGACTTTTTGTACCTAAATATAATAAAGGCGATTAGGTAAAGCAATATTTATTAGGGAGCTGAAGCAAATGAAACTTTGCATGTAGGGAGTAGAAATGAACTTTTTCTGACATAGGGACTGAAGATAAAATTTAAGATAAAGGCAATTTACAGTTGATTTAATGAACCAGTTTCAATATTTATGTATTTAGTTTAATAATATTCATGAGCAAAAATTATAAAATGTTCATAAATAATATTTATACATAATATTTATAAATAAAATTTATGAACCATATTTATCAATAAATTTTTATTAATATGATAAATAAAAAAATAAAATGAATAAATAAATTTATATTATCAAATTCAATAACAAATTAAATAAGTATAAAAATATATAAAAAATTAAAATTAAATAATAAATTTAACTTGAAGCTTGATAATATCTAAACAAGTCAAGCTCAAACAAAGCTTGAACCAAACTCAAATTCATAAAAAAAAAAAAAAATTAAGCCAAGAATAACAATTTCAAAAGTTTGATTCATATTAAGCTTAACTTTGTTTAACTCGATTACCTTATCAAATAAATTTATATATCATAAAATTTAGCACGTTTTTGTTTGATTCAATTACAACCCTATATTTATGGAGCAAGAGATCTATATAACTAACCTGATTAATTAGCTTAGACATTTATGAGTAATTAAGAGTAAAGATTTAGTTGTTATAATTGTTGTATATTTTTATAGTATTTGTCACAACAAAAAAAAACCACATTAGCGACGGCTAGAATCCATCGCTAATCCGTCGCTAATCCCATTTAGCGAAAGATTAGTGACGAAAGAAATGTCGTTGATTCGAGTATCGTTATTGCCGAGAATGGCGATGGAACAATTTTTATCCATCGCAGTTAGTGATGGATATTAAAACGTCGTCACAAATATATAGAGATGGATAAAAAATGTTCCGTCGTAGAAGCATAACGACGGAGTTTTTTCTCCATCGCTAACTAAACGAAAACCCTAAACCTTAAACCTCTTTATTCCAGCAAAGTAGCGACGGAAATTTAATTATTCGTCACTATTAGCAACGGACAAATCAAATATCTGATGCTAATAGCGATGGATAAGTCAAATAACCGTCGCCATTTGCAACAGATATTTGACATGTTCGTCGCTATTAGCGATGAATAATTGAATTAGCGTCGTTGATTCACGGACTACAGACCTGGTTTTACTTTGCAACGGTGACAGAAATTATTTTTCGTCGCTAATACCGATGGACAGGTCAAATAACTGTCATAAATAGTGACGGATATTTGACTTATCCGTCGCTATTAGCGTCGAATACGTCAATTATCCGTCACAACTAGCGACGGATTTCAAAATAATCCGTCGCTATTTGCGATACCATTTTTTTGAACCACTCTAGTTTTTTCAATCCACTTATATACATTCAATACAAATTAGTATAAACATATTTAATTCAACCATAATCTAATCCGCACATATCCAATCCACACATATCCAATTCAATCCACATATACTTGAGTAAACTATACATATATCTAAACACATCTATATCCATATAAGGTTTGATATCTATATCTAAATGTAAAGTTTGATATCCATATCCAAATATCTAAACACAACATGTCTCAATAAAAGTAAAACTTACATGAATAAAGAGTCAAAATAAGACATCATAATCAAAACTCGATCAAAAAGATCTTCAATCCAACATTAATGAATATTTGATTAGTAAATAATACAATTATAAAATGAAGTACAACTACGAGCATTTATTAAAAAGGACATAAATACTTATCGTAACTTATAAACAAAAGATAGATAACAATTATCGATAATGAAAAGTATACTTACCTTTTAACCAAAAGAATGTATGGATTTGACTCTAAAAAAAGATCAAAATCTATAAATGATACGAAAAGTTTACATTTAGCGATGTATATATTAAAAAAAATGGAAATACAAAGATAAAGTAAAAGCTAAGAAAAAATATCACATACCTCTAAAAGATTTACTGATCAGAGGGGGAGTCCTTAGGTTCCTGGGACTCCTGAGACTCCAAGCGATGAGGGAGGCCCATCTGTGTCATTGGAAATAGTGTTGCTACAAATGCTTGCATGTGATGCACTATTACCTCAGTATGAACCCAGTTCTCCCTCAGCTCCCGCATCTCTGCGCCCCTCTTGACCATCATCGTCTCCATAGATGTGGGTCGAGTTCGCAAATCTTGATTCTTCTCCTCGTGGGACCTCATAAGGTTTGATCTCCTTCTTTTTCTACTTGTATAGCATGTTCCTGTATAGCTTGGAGAATAGTCATTCCAAGTTCTCTTAAACTCCTCCTCGTGGCCCTCTTCCCAACCATATCTTTTCTGCAAAAAAAAAAAAGAGATTTAGTATCATGTTAGTTTTATACAAGAATTAGATTTTATACTCAAAATACTTACCAAGAATTCTCTGTAGTAAAATGTCTTCATATCCTGCTCCACATGTCCCCATGTAATAGCAGTCAGGGATAACCTTTCTTTGAATTTTTTTGTAATGTATGATGATACCTGGTAACCATCTGGGAGAAAGTTATAGGGGAAATATTATATAAACTTTACCTACCAATCACTAACTACTCTCAAAACTTTCTGATCACTACGTGGTTTCTGTTCTGACTGCATGACTATATAAATCCAAAATCACAACTAGTGACTATACATATTTGCAATAATAATACCTTATAAAAGGAAGACGAAATAAAAATAACTAGAAATACATTTAATCACCTGTTATCAGTATGAATCAACTAAATTAATATGTTGTAAGTTTTCATTGCTAGACTCCGTTGATACATCAACTTCCTCACTACTAGATATCTCTCTATCATCTATTTCCTCATATGTGACATTAACATCTACAAGTAATTGTGATGCAGATTATATTTCTGAATCAACTGAGTGTATTATGACTTCTTCATTTTGATATGCATCATGGTTTTTGACAGTTATGGTATTCGACATTTCAATGCTTAACTTAGGCTTTATTTGACATATAGCTAGTCACTCACTAGGTTGTCTTTCGTTAGTTAGATACTCAAGATAAATTACTTGACCAGCTTGTACCGCAAAGATGAAAGACTCAAACTTGTTGATTCTTTTGTTTGAATTAACCTCAACTAAATTGTATAAACGATGTATTCTGGTACCCGTCCTTAGAGTTTGATCATACCATGAACATTTGAATAATACACATCTTTTAAATAGTAGCATTGGGTAGTTAACCTCGATAATCTCCTCAAGTCTGCCATAATAGTCAAATTGAGTATCATTATTATTTTTTGATGCTTTGATACAAACACCAGAATTATATGTTAGCCTTTGTGAATCACGTTGACCCATGTGAAATCTGTATCCATTTATGTAATAACTGGAGAAGATGACTACACTACGCAGAGGTCTAAATGTGAGATTTTTTAATCTTTCATCATCCACATGATCATTCACCTATAACAGTGGTAATTATAAAATTAGATGAATATCTAATAAAGAATTGTACTGATAAAAATTTATATCAACTAACTTACATAAATTTGAAACCAAAATATAAATTCGTCCTCTAATTTCTGATCTACATCATTTGCACTTATTGGTGATTTTGTATGTACAATTGTTGTTCATACAAGCTGGCAAATAAGGAAATTTAAGATCAAACTAGAGTTTATTTCAAATCGGACAGTTATGTAATGCAAATAAAAATATAAACTTGAACTATTATCTTGTTGGGATCTCCCGGCACCAAAACACAAAACGCAGCGGAAACAAGATCCCTCGAGCGATCGATGCGAAAGAAAACTTGTACAAAGTTCATCTATCTAATAGATCTATCTAAAGTGTATACCTTTGGAGCGTGCCCTTCGCTTATCCCGCTCGTCCAAGATGCGCCGGATCTCTTGCACGTTCAAGTGTCCGTGCCTCTATTCGTATCCACACGGACACGATCTCTCAACTTCGGGAAGAACTACCTTAGTTGTGCTAGCAACTTGAGGTAGTTCACAAGACCACCAAGAACCCAACAAGGGTTTCGGCCAAGGAGGAGAAGAGGAAGAAGAGAGGAAGGGAAGAAGAGAAAACACTCACACACCATTCAAAATGACTAGACTCTCTTTTATACTCATCCCATGAATATGAAGAGTCTTTTGTCTCTTTGACTTCCCTTCATTAATGTCAATAAAGAGCACATCTTTTCATGTGACTCTTCACCTTCTCTTCATCCAATGAAGAGAGACTTTTCTCTTTCCTTCATTAAACACTTTAATGAATCTCCCCTGTAATTCCGACCGGGCCTCTCGGGCTTCCGACCAGGTCTCCCGACCAAGTCTACCGAGCAAGTCACCGAGCTCCCGACCAAGTCTGCCGAACAAGTTGCCGAGCGTCGAGCACCCAACCAAGTCCCTGAGTTCCCGACCCGGGCACCCGACCCGAGTCTCCCGAGCTCCTGTCCCGAGCTCCCGAACTAGTCTCCCGAGTTCCCAACTCGAGCTCCCGATCAGATCTCCCGAGTTCCCAACTCGAGTTCCCGATCAGATATCCCGATCGGATTTCTCGAGTTCCCAACTCGGGCTCCCGATCAGACTTCCTGAAGCATCATGTCCTTAGTGTGTAACCCAATAGGTTCTCGCGACGTTGGCAATGCGCCTAAACACTTTAGACACATAAGCAATGAGCGGCATCTAGCAATGCATCATTGCTACCCAAGTAACAAGAAAAGTCGAGATCCGACTAAACCTCCATGACTATGATAATGTATGACCTTGTCCTTCTATTCTTGATATCTAGATTGACCAATGAGGCATAGACCGTGTCATCCTCGATCAATTTTTGTGTTTCTTGATCCCCGAGTAGACTCACTCAAACAAATGAGTTCAATATCTCATATTGACTCATTTGAGCATGACCATGCGTTTCAGTAGTCCTACTCGATCAAGGGGCCCACAGATATCACTCCCGTCATATGGGAGTGATAGATTCCATTTACATCACTCACATCCCTCCATATAATTCATTACATACCCAGTGATCACCTTTATAGTCCACCCTGTTACGGGTGACGTTTGACAATACCAAAGTACATAACTCCTTATGTAGGGAACCGTAGTGACTTCAGGTCTAAGGACTATTCATACTAATAGTCACATGAGAAAGTTTATGACACTCATATGACAATCTATGAAACTTTCTCATGGCGGGTCAATTCAGTACACATTCTCTAATGTATACCCATGTGTCAACTTGATATCATATATCCATGACTTGTGAGCTCAAGTCATCAATTGACCTACATGCTAGTCTCCATGCATTAATATTGCCCCTGAGTATTAATGCTTGACTAAGAATAATTTAGTGTAGTACTCTCTACATTATCTCACTATCGATTCAACCAATCGATATAATGTAGATAAGAACCTACTACACAAGGACATTATTATACTTAGTTATTTGGCACAAAATACAGTAAGTATAATAACCAAACATACCTTTAATAATAATAGAATATGATACAAAAAGTCCCTAGTCAATCATCACATAATTGGCTCTACGACTCCTACTAACATATCTTATGTATGGTTTGACTATTCACAATTCAAAAGTATATATGTCCTGACAACATGATATTCTTGGTTATTTAACTGTCTAGATACAGTTGCACCCATTGCTTTACTGGGATACTTGAAAATAGAAAACATATCTAGATCAAATGTTTGAATGTCATCTTGATTTCGTGGACACTTTTAATGTCTGATTTTCACATTATCAACAAAAGAATAAGAGCAAAACGAAGTTGTTTCTTCAACCAGATATGCATTACATATCGATCCCTCAACTTTTGCCTTGTTACGAATATTATTCTTTAATTTCCTAAGAAACCTTTCAAAAGAGTACATTCATCTATATTATACATGATCACCTATTTGTGCCTCATTTGGTAAATGAATAGGTAGATATTCCATTGAATCAAAAAAATTTGGTGGGAATATTCGCTCAAGCTTACAGGTTATCATTGGAATATCTATTTGAAGGCGAAGCATGTTAGACACTGTAAAAACCCTAGAAGTCAAATTTCTAAAATAAAGACTCAATTTTATAAGTGCTTGCCAAACATTATTAGGAAGTAGTTCCTGGAAATCTATTGGAATTAATCTTTGCATGAACACGTGACAATCGTGACTCTTTATTCCAACCATTTTTAATCTATTTGTATTCACATAATGAGACATATTCGAGGCATATCCATCTGAAAATTTGATTGTTTTCAACCAAGAACATATTGTTTGCTTACTTTCTTTGTCCAATGTATAACAAGCCTTGGGATATTTACTAGTTGTTTCATTCTAATGCAATTCAGGTCTGCTTACTAATTGTTTCAATTCTTCGCGTGATTTTGTTGTATCTTTAGTTTTTCTATGAGCATTCATCACAGTATTGAAGATGCTATTAAAGAAATTTTTTTCAATATGCATCACATCTAAATTATGCCGAATGAGTAAATATTTCTAATATGGAAGCTCCCAAAAAATATTTCTTTTCCTCCAACCATGTTTGCTCTCTCTAACTATACTTGTTGATATCATCAGAACCATCCTGAATTACTGGTAGAAATCCATAACTATCGACTTTATTAAGGATTTCTTTGCCTAACATCCAAACTGGGGGTAGTTTCCTAACCACCTCATTCATTTTGAAAATTTTCTTATTTCTTCTGAACGGGTGATTAACAAGTAAATTTTTTTGATAATTATCAAACCAAGAAAATTTTCCACTGCAAGGCAATGAAAATGCATCAGTCGAACCCATACAATGTTGACATGCTAACTTTCTAGCCGTGCTCCATCCTGATAACATTGAGTATGCGGGAAAATCACTAATGATACATAACAATGCTTCATGCATTATAAAGTTTAATTTACTTGCAATGTCATATGTCTCTAAGCCTATATTCCATAAATGATTCAGTTTGGCAATCAAAGGTTTCAAAACAACATTTATTTGCCCTTTTAGATTCTGAGAACCTGGAATTAACACTGTAAAAAGTATGAATTCATCTTTCGTACATATCCATGATGGTAAGTTATATAATGTTAAAATAACTTACTAAGATGAATATTGTTGTCCATAACTTTCAAATGGTTGAAATCCATCTACAGAAAGTTCAAGTCTTACATTACGTGATTCCATTACAAAGGAAGGAAATATTGTATCTAGATGTTTCCATGCAGGGGAATCACAAGGATGACACATTATATCTCCTTCATGTACATGATTTTGATGCCAGATCATATGACTTGCTTTTGCGGCAGATGTATACAAGCGCTGGGGCGTACCAGTTAAAGGGAAGTAATACATGACTTTGTAAGGAATATTTATCTTCTTCTTCCCAACCATGCGAGTATTATGCTTATAACGAAGGTGATTACACATTTTGTAAATTCATCAGTTCACTATCTTCGCTCCAAAAGATTATGCAATTATTGATAGAACAATGTATCTTCTCTACTGGGAAATCCAAGTCTCTAATTAATTTTTTTATTGTAGAAATTATCAATCATGCAGCTATCTACTGGAAGCAACTTTGACATCAATTGGCATGTGTCATCATAACATTGTTCAGAGAAATAATGTTCGACCTTCATATTCAATAATTTTGCAATAGTAAATAATTGAGAATAACCAGAAGAAATGTCTTCTCATACTTCTCTTTCACTAGCCTTCAGCATGTCATATATTTTTTTGAACTTCAGGCGTAGGTGTTTCATCTATATTTGATTGATAAAATGCATTCATTGCATCGTAAACCATTGATTGCATTGTATTAGCAGGCCTATATGATGCTTCTGGAGCAATTGAGTTGGATGATAAAGCAACGGAAGTCCCAACAGGTTCAAATACATATGGCTCCCCATAACAATACTAATTGTAACAATTTGGAACAAACTCATACCTACAGATATGTGCTTTCATTGTATTCTCATCACGAAAAGCTGTATTTCTACATCTGCACTGATTACATGGACACTTTAACTCAGCGTCATTCAAATACTCAGGATAAGACTTTGCAAAATTCATAAATTCTTCAACACCAGCGAAATATTCTTCAGTGATATATTCATATTCTAACCTATTGTACATCCATGTCTCATTCATATACATTGTAGTCTAATGAGAATAAAATGTTCAATATGGTTAATCATGTGAAATCAATCATAATTAAATTTAAATCATTTAGGTCTCATGAAACTAAACATGCTCTTTTTAAATGATAGTGCAAAAATTCTTACCCAAACCTTGAATTCAGAATCAAGTTAACTACTAGGATAGTAAGGTTAAATACAAACCTTACTTTGGCAAAACATATTCTAAATATCAGTTTGACTCAAGTCTCTCCAAACTCACAAGTATTAGCCTTCAAAATTTTTTATATTTTTCAAGTTAGCTGATTTCTTATTGTCGTTCTATAAAATTTTAAGAATAGAGCAAAAAAATTATCACTCTATTTCTTTAAGCCTTAGGGAGATAAGGTAAAATCCTAAAATTCCAATGAAATGATCAAGCACTATGAGGACAGGATAACATAGTAAGTATAAAACGTGTAACATAACTGAATTCTATTAATTGATAGTAAATCAAGTAAGTTGCAGGTCTAATTAATTTAAATTGGATGATTAACAAGTTAATCTACTAAATTTATGGTCATTACTCCTGAAAAATTATAAGTATTTTGTTCTATCAAGCAGTATGAGGACAATAAATTATAAATAATTTATGAGGACAGAGCCGGCCGCGCGTGGGCACAAGCGACTGTGCTCGACCAAGGCGCCCACACATACAAAGAGGTGAGAACGAAAAAAAATTATTCTTTTACCTGAAGCTAGAGTGGGGGTCGCCGGAGGAGGAGTGCTTGGAGGAGATCGCTGGTCGCGAGAACGATAATCGTTGGAGGAGAGAATCACTGAGAAGAGAACGCGCGCGTAAGGTGGAAGGCAGTTGCGGTACCCAAACCCTAAGTTTATCCCGACTATAGCGATGAACAATTTTAATTCGTCACTATTAGTGACGGATTCAAATTCATCATCGCTAAGTGAGACACATTTAACTTGTCCGTTGGTACTACCGATTGATTTTAACTTGTAGCAACGGGCATATGGCGTTGCTAGTCGGTCCCAGATTTTCATCAATTATTTTGCAACGGGGTTAATTGTCCTTCGATATTAGTAACGGATACTAAACAACCGTCGATAATTTTGCAACGGATATTTATATATCCGTCGCTATTGCCTATTTTGTTTGTTTGTTGTGTATGAGTAATACAAGATAAAAAGATGCCTACTAATCTATTTTCTTAATTAGCATACATAAACTATCGTTGTGCTGGTCATTTATTTAACCTTTTCGGCTTGCAGCACAACAGATGAGCATAATATATCATGTGCATTGAATCCCCGTGAGGTGCATGCCCTAGTTACAAGGTTGAGTAGCCATTGAGTTAATGTGGCAGTTGAAGAAAGCATTGGGCACAAGAGCCAACTGGCAAATAATCACCAACTTATTCATGTTTCAGCTACTTCCGTTTATAGCCACCACAATTATTTAATTCTGAACCGGACCGGTTCAAATCAAACCCGAACTCATTGTTATAATAATAATAATAATAATAATAATAATAATAATAATAATATATCTATGCTATTTGCATTGGTTTATGTACTGGTTCAATTAGTTGGTGCTATAATTATGGTTGAACCGGCCGGTTTATGCCCCTCGTCAATAGCTATAATGGTGTTGCACAAGACACCAAAGATGTCCTACGAGTGAGGTGGGAGTGTTGTGTCCTCTTGTGCCTGCAAATATTGCATCCTGAGCTGGAATAATGTGATGACAGGGTTGCGCCCATGACTGGTCCCTTGTCACCAAATCTCATCCTACGAGATTGCGGTGAATCCGATGTCACCTGACTTGACTCGTGTCACCCCAAATCGAACCAAACCAGACCAAACCAACCCGAGTCAGGAGTCAGTTACTGCAGGCAAGCAGTTGTTGTTGATTGATGCATGGATGGATGCATTGAGAGAGCAAGCTTGGGCTAAAAGCTTGGCTGATCCATTGCCAAACATGACCAAATTTAGGCATTAAGGGCTCCACAAATGCCAGGCCCCGAGACTTTTTACTCCTCCTGCCAGGGAGCCATAACATAATTGTCCTTTCCTCACACAGGACTCACATGATCATCTTCCCCTTTTCCCCACATTCCACCCTACTCTTTACCTCTCACCTTTCACTTCTATATATATGTATATATATTATGATGCTTTAAAGTGTTAATTCACCCTGATCAATCGACCTACTTCACTTGGAAGCTTGTGCTTTAGTGATTTGATTATTCCTACACTTGTTATGTGTTTTTTTGTGATGATGCATCGAGTGCGTGAAATGGGTGGATGATGAGTAAAGAAAGGAGAGAAGAAAAAAAGATTAGGAAGGAAACGAACCTTTTTGCGAAGCAAACTTGTCATGTTCTCGCAGTCCGGCTTTTAGCTCATTAAGGACAGTAGTGAATGTAGTTGAAAACTGCACGAGCTGCACGGTAATTGTGGGCGGTACATGAGCAGGCTTGCAAGTGTAATTAATGGAGAATTATGAGTTCATAACGGAAGTTATGTGTGGTATTTGAGTATGAATTGAACCATGAAAAGCAAGTTGAATCATGAAATAATTAAGAAGCAATTCTTGATCACAATGACATCTGACACTAGAATTAAGTGAATTCACAACTTGCAGTTGGATAATTGATATATTCCACCATATTTTCAAGAAAAAAAGAGAGTAAAAATTCACACAAAAAGGTAATTGGCAAAAGAACAAAGGAACCATGAATCCCCATGCAATAATCCAGCAATGGAAGTAAACAATTCTTGATCAAAATGAGACCACTTTTGCAAGATCTACAAAGAAGATATCTTCCTGATATGGAAACAATTAATTCAAACACTAGAATTCAGTGAATTCACAACTTCAAGTTGAATAATTGAGATAGATAGTTTTGTCAATTGCATAAAAGAATCCTTGCCAAATTCTAAAAGAAAAATTGGAAGAAATTGCAACCACTTTTTCAAGATCTACAAAGAAGATATCTTCCTGATATGGAAACAATTAATTCAAACACTAGAATTCAGTGAATTCACAACTTCAGGTTGAATAATTGAGATAGTTTTGTCAGTTGCACAAAAGAATTCTCACCAAATTCTCAAAGCAAACTTGAAAGAAATTGGAACCACGTTTGTAAGATCTAGAAAAAAAAAACTCTCCATTAGAATTCGTTCAGTAAATTTATAACTTGCAGCTGCATAATTGAGATGTATAATGTCAATTACTACAAAAGAATTCTCTCCAAATTTGCATAAAAGACTAAAAATTCACACAAAAGGCCAAAGAAACGTTAAAGGGAATTGAAAGGCATGAAATTATAAATCTGCATCTGAATCTGATGAGAAACTGATTAATTAAGATCTATCATGGTTTCCACGGGCTTTCTTGAACTATCAACGGAGGCCAGCCTCCCTGGATGGATTCCCGATCTTCTAAGAGTATAATTCAGTGTGAGAATTCTCTCCGAGAAGATGAGATCGATTAGGAAGGAGGATAGTTCACAGTTCAAGAAAGCCTGTGGAGAGCATGCCCACAATCTTATCACAAAATCTTCCCAATTCTCCACACCCGCAGGTTTCTCCTTGCCGAGTGCGCGCCAAACCCTAGAAAATTACAAGAATTCAAGAATTCAACAAGGAGATGAGATTTGAGAGAGAGAGAGAGAGAGAGGGTACAGGAAGGATAGTGATGAAGCTATTAGCTGACCCAGGACTGGTTTAAATAGAATTGGGGAGGGGAGGCAAACCGGTTCGGTTCGCGACGGTTTCAGAACCTCTTCGTGCCTTGTGCAGGGAGGCGCGCACTTTCTAATTCCATCTGCACCAATGGGTAACCGACGCGTGTCGTTTAGCGAGTTCGCACGCGACAGCTCCGAGGTGAGTTGGTGCTTAGTGAGCGGGGCATGGCTGTTCGAGTTGAAGATCGCAACCATCGATCTGGGATCGAATGGACAGAAACGGGTCAGATGAGAACCCGGCGGCGGATGGGATGCCAATCGGTTTGGCAACTCATTGGACGACTCGGTCCAATATTTTTTAGCAAAGAATATATTAATATTTAATAGGCTAATAGCTGACATTTTATTTCACGTCATCATCACTATTTTTTAATTAAATAGAGTATTTTATTAAATGAAAAGTTTGTTTTTTATCGTATCATTTTAGTTTTAATATAATATAAATAACTAAAAAAAATGATTAGCAGGAAAAAGTCAAATCTGAAACGATCGACTTGACTACATGAAAATTTAACTTGACCACATGGTAATTTTTCACCTGTCGTAAGAGTAAATCGGTGACAAAAAGATGAAACGCTCGCCCCAGCGCCTCCGCTAGTCCGTTCCATAATTAATACGGAGGAGGTAAATTACGATGACTGAAAAAGCAAAACATAAGGATAAATCAGAAAAGTATACATAGAAACCTCAATAGTCTCAGATCTGCTATCCATAAAAAACAAAAGTTCTCAATAATACCGATCTCGAACTCTAATATATAAACAACTTAAACTAATACAAGTGAATAACGTTAAAAGATATAAATAATACCATATATATTATGAGATAAGTTTATATATTTTTTCTATGATTTATCTATCAACAATAAAATGTCCAAATTCATTTTCTATGTTAGCATCGCCAGTTAGACAATTAAGGAAAAAAAAGATTGAAATTGGAAAGGAATGTAAATTAATATTATAATATATTAAGAATGTAAATTTGTAGATAAGATGATCAAAATTGAAAAATATATAATTATGGGAATAAAAATATAATTCTCTTTTTTTCCTAAGCTACTCTACGTAGTATTGTGTTCATTATTAATATATAAATGCTAGCCAAATATAAACAAGCACTTCTTGAGTTTATTCATGAACAACATACTAAGTTGCAACCCTATGTAATACTTATAATAGTAAAATTAAGTCATTTTTAATCTTCATTATTTGAATTAATTATGTACTATCAAATGATAGGGATCACATATCATTGAAAAGAAGAAAGTATATATAGTCTTAATTAATTATCTAAAGACAACTAATTGAATACGATGGGGGATAATAAAATTTACCCTAAAATACAATTTGATTGTTTACTAGTGCCCATGGGCATGTGTTTAACACATTAGGGTTAGTTGGATTACATAACAATTAACCCTATTAACGAGGGAAGTATTTCATTGAGTGTGTTTCTTATAAGTGATTATGCACACAATTCATTTACAATTAATCACTGCAGTCAGGCATATACTACTATTAATTAATCTGCAATTTAAGAACACAATTAAAAAAAAAAAAACCTTATGGTTTTGCCTACCTAAAGGAATGGTTCCAGCAGTTGCCTCCATTGCAGTGTGCTGTAGTCCAGCAGACATGCGAATAATGGACGTACTGTACATACTGCAAAAAACAAGGAAAGTAAAACTTTCCCTCATTATGGTGCCAGATCAAGATATTACTTTCACACATTATTCTCGACAAGTTATTATTTCAAGATAATAAAAAGCTAAATCTGACACTCGATCGAGCAAAAGGAATAGAAAATTCACATTTTCTGCATCTAAAGAACAAATTCTCCCTGCATATATCTAAAACAAGAATTATATGTATGTATACAAAATGACACCAGCATTTTTCAGAAAGCTGTTGTTTATGTTTCGAATGGTGACGATTATTAACTTAAATGCTATCAAAGTGAATGCAAGAGAAGAGAAGTTGTGCGAGTAGATAGTTTGAAAATTTGTTAGCACTATAGACTAATACATTCAAAGCATACATTACAGAATGGGATTGCAGACATTGGGGACAGGCTGCCAAAAGTAAGGCTGCAAGCTTTAAGGACTACAGTATTGTCGAAGAATTAGAAAATTTTGCTTAACCGAAATCTGAAATTTCATCAGGAGACAAAACAAATGTAATCTGCTTTTCAAAAAGTGTCAGTGTCTCACACTGATCATCTGAGTTCAGTAATCTAAGCAGTTCAAACCAATCTAATGGTTTATCACAACCAAAACCAACTAAATTTTTCCCCCCTTTCATGTTAACTCAGATCCTTAAGCAAGCTGATTACAGCACACATTTCCAGATTCAGGAACAAACAATGTACATCATATTTGAATTTGGAAGGAAATATGAAGAATCCTAATTTATCAACGATCATGGAAATGAGGGTATAGTTACGTCCTATTTCAAGCAGCAGTGAGATCAACAATCATGGCAATGATTCTCGAAAGATGAAAATTTTCTTCTCTAAGAACTAGAAAATGATGCAGATATGGAATAACCAGAGAGAAAAAGGAAAAATTAGATTAGATAAAGTTTATCAAAAGATGAACATTTTCTTCTCTAGAAACTAAAATGGTCGGAATATGGACTAACCTGAGCAATTTGATTCCTCTTTTCCGGATGCACCAGATTCAAGTAGATAAGGTCTGCTTTCTGCTTTTCCTTGGAACAAGAAACGATAAGATAAGTACGAGGGATCAATCTACTCGACGACGACGAGATCAAAGGATAAGCACAGGAGAAGAGAAGTACCTGCAAATGCAAGCCGCAAAAAGAAACCAATGAAGTAGTCAATCAGGAAATGCCTCCAGATACATACGATCTAGAAATCGAAGGGAAAAGGTAGGTAGAATGGTTGATTGTCGATTGAAGAGACGAAGAAAGCGAAGAGAAGGGATCGATCGCCATCTCTGTGATCTAGTAGCGGAATGGCGAAGGGCAAAGCAGAGGGAAAAGAAAGAAGAACAAATGAGCGAGAGACACAAGGCGGCGAAAAGGGACACTGCCGCACGTGCGAGCTCAAACCTACGAGGTGAGAGATGACAGGCGTCGGTTGGCGATTGGGCAGCAGATGAACAGTAGCATGCTTCTCGTTCGATGGTTAGGTTAACTCCCTCACTCTCGCGCACAGGTGCCGAGGGCACTTTCAAGACAGATTCAATAAATGGAGAATAATTTAAATTTTAGTTAATCTGGCAAAACAATCAGATGACGTTCGACAAAGCATGAAACGTCACTCGTGCCGCACGGAGCGGACCGGTTGCACGATTCCAAAACCGTGTATCCAACCGGAAGCCATCAACACGTGCCGAATTCTGACTCCCAAGCGCCAAGTTATCGAGGACAGATCCTCGTCAAACAGTCTGTCTCGCCTGTCCCGTTCTTCGATGACGATCGATGAGTCGTTCGATTGTCGATCGAACACCATCTGTTCTGAACAAAATTATATCTTGGGGTACGATGAATTCATCGGGATCGTCGCAATTGTGATCTCGTCGGATTCACCGTCAAATCCGACGAGATTGCAATTGTAACGATTCCGACTGACTTACCGTTCTTCTAGAATATCATTTGTTTCAGTACGACGATTAAAATTCATCGGTGGTGTTCGATTGACGATCGGACGATTCGTCGACCGTCGCCGGACAGCAGATAGACGGGACTGGCTGTTTTTTTGGGACAGATCCCAAAAAACATTATCGGGACACGTGTGGCCTCGGATCGCGACTCTGCTACCGTAGCTTACGAATCAAGCAATTCCACGTAAGCATGTTTAGGATGAACAATTCTATTTTAGTCCGTAATTTACTTATTTTCTCATACGCCCCTAAAATTCAGAATTTGCCGGAATACCCTAAAGCTTTTGCTCTATTTTTAGAATTGCAGAATATACTACGACGAAACATATAACATAATGTTAAATTACGGTGTCAAAGCGAAATTTTCCAATTTTTTCCTTAGGTTGAACATCTACATCGCCTTTAAATAAAAATTAAAAAAATTAACGATATTTTTCTAACCTTACAATCATCCCGGCCTCACGGAAAATTCCCATCGGTCTGGCCTTTAAATAGAGATCCTCTTCCCTTCCTCCACCCCTCCTTTTCTCTCTCGCTCTCTCTCTCTGGTGAAGCCATGGCGCTCCTCCAAGATCTCATCAACGTCAGCCTCAGCAACACCACCGGAAAGAGCATCGCCGATTACATCTGGACTCTGGTAACACTATCTCATCCAGCATTCCTATCGATTCATACTTGACTTAGGGTTTGTGTTCGATTTCTACCTTCTCCTTCTTCTTCGATTGATCTCATCATTTCGATTCGCTTGTTGTCATGTCCGTAGACTACTCTTACTAATCAGGAGACGGATCTGAGCAAGCTTCCCGAATCGAACTACGATGGATCCAGCACAGATCAGACTCCAGGAGACGATAGCGAGTGTGATCGTGTAGAAATTAGATTATTTTCCCCCCTTTTTTTCATGGGCGTTTATTACTAGTTTTTCAGTCATCAGGCAGTGCTCAAGATCCATTTAGGAGAGGAAACATTCTGATCTAATTTTTTATATATATATAATAATCTGCATTTGTTGATGCTTTAAATTGTGGAGTTAATTTTTTCATACCAGGTCCACTTGGTTGAATCTCTGTCTTGCCTGTCCTGTACTCATAAGCGACGGTCGATGAATCGTCCGATCGTTGATCGGACATCATCGATAATTTTTAACGTCGTCCCGAATCAAATGATATCCTAGATGAATGGTGAACCGGTCCGAATTACTGTCATTGCAATCTCGTCGGATTCGACGATGAATCTGGCGAGATTGCAATTGCGGCGATCCCGACGGATTTACCGTACCCCAGGGTATAGTTTTGTTTGGGATGGCAACCGGCCGCCGATAGTGTCCGATCGAAAATCGGATGACTCGCTGGCCGTCGCTGACAAGTGGGACAAGCGGGACAGAGGATCTGCTCTCCCATTTGGCTCTACAAATGGAGACCAACTTCGCTTGGCTGGTTTTTCAAATCAACCCCATCTTACACGTAGAAGAGAGAAAAATCATAATGCATGCTGAGACAAAAATTAAAAAATTTGAGTACTTACACTATCATCATGCCAGATCAGAAATCTATCACCATCACCTTTACAATGATGTGCTGGCTTTCAAATTCCTCTCTCTCTATATATATACTTCATTGACATAAATCTCATGCCATAATTACTTCAGCTAAGCTGGTAAGTACTCATATAGAGTTTTACCGCCTCTGTAGATCCCTGTCAAGGCACTTGTCATTTGGACTACTCAGTTTTATCTCCCTCTCAATGGTAGATCTGTAGATCCCTGTCAAGGCACTTGTCATTTGGACTTCTCAGTTTTATCTCCCTCTCAATGGTAGTGGGCGGCTTGGGAGGGCCACTAATGTGACGGATCTGCATTTTTTTTCTCATGTTATGGTGTCACAATAACCTAACAAAATCTATTGGTTTGATGATTTCTATGATCTCTCTCTCTCTCTCTCTCTCTCTCTCTATATATATATATATATATATATATAGTGAATAGAACAGGTTAATCAAATTGGTTGTGCAAACCTAATCAAGCAAGGTACAGAATGGGCAAACAGCCTGGATGAATTTGACAAACTCAAGTAATACTGAGTGAATCCGATGGAATGATCATATAGGTTGGACAAACCTAATCAATCAAGATACAGAATGGCCAAATAGCCTGAATGGATTTGACAAACTCAAGTAATACTCATGAGTGAATCCAATGGAATGAAACAAATAGGTTGGACAAACCAAATCAATCAAGGTAGATATAATGGACAATAGGCTGGATCAATTTGATGAAATTGATTGATAGGCATACAAATGAGTGGGACGAATCTAATGAGTTAGATTGACCAAAAGAGTTGCATGGGCAGAAGGAATTAGATGAAGATACACTAGACAAGTTGGATGGTCTAGATAAAGCTGCATAGGTTGAACAGATAAAAATAATTATATTTGTTTACTTCGCTACCTGTGAAAAAACTTAGCTTCCACTAGATATGACTAAGCTATTAACTATTAACTGCATTGATTAGTGCAGGTATGGCATTGACCAGTACACTTTGCTTAAGTAGGCCCTGCCATTGGAATTTCAGCTGGTGAGCAGTTGTGGGCCGCCTGATGCATATTTAAGGTTGTCTACTGTACTAACAGTCAGATCTTAACAAGGAATGCTGCTAAACACCCTGTTGTTGATCTGCAGATGTTGTGTTTTTTTGACCCCGAACCAATTCAGGTCTTCTTATAACTTCATTTCCTATTTGTATTAATCCACAAGTAAAACCAGGGTGACTGGAATGGAGCTGGTGGCATACAAACTACATGTGAGTTCAAGCACAGCTGCTTATGGAGAAGCACAAAGAAAATGATGGCTGGGTTTGCAATACAAAATTCTAGGGAGTTGCAAACCGCCTGGTGCAGGTTCAGTTCAGATGTCAAATAGAAAAGAATGGCAAAGTACGATGATAAATTTCCAAACTAACACTATTTATTAGCTAGCCAAAGATTGAATCAAGATAGTTTGTTCGAAGCAGGGGATTAAGCATAAATGTTTCAGCAAATGGGTGCCAGTTTGCAGTTTCAGAGAATGTTAAAGTACTGGAAAGAAAAGAAAACTAGGAAACTATCTCAGCCCTCTACCCACTCCGCGACATGAAGAATTTATAGTCTGGATGTCTGTTCGCAGATCTGCAGTCACCCTTTGAAACTACGGCACATGACATTGCAGCAGCTGTTTGCCTCAGCGTCCTCAACCTTTCTTTTGCTAACTCAGAGGAACTCGTACCAGTACGGAGGACATTTGAACCCTTATCCGTTGGTTTAAACCAATTCTCGCGCTGCAATGCAAACACAGTTTATCTTTTCCAAAGAACATTGGCTACTTCTAAAGATCAAAGTATGAACATAGTGCAGATGTACCTTATCATTGTATGTCTGCAAACCTACAACTGGAGAAACTAGAGCATCACAAGAACCTGGAGCATATGCTGGGTTACTAGGACTAATGAAATTTCCCAGAGAATGATAAGTGAGGAAGGCGGCACGAAGACTACCAATAGGTATACGATATATGGGGTACCATGCAACACAATACCTGAAAAGAAAAGAAAGATCTCGATATTTATTTATGCTAAATGGAACCTCAGATGACAAAAACTATACAAACCAAGAAGCAGGATGAAGATGTTGTAGTTCAGTAGATTCCAGAGCTGATGGATTTCCAAACATGCAGCCACCAGACAATGTATCACCAGCTGTTAGTTCTCTGATCCTGTATTGAGGAAAGAATAGTATCAGGTAAAAAAGAGTCGCCAAATCTAGCACATATGCTGCAAGTGTAAGTATAACAACTAATCTTATGCTTATTTGTTCACAATGCGTTGCATCTATGATGTTAATTTTTTTTGTTGATCTAAAAGGAATTGGAAGTTAGTTATGTTGAAGTATTAAGTCACGTCTGCATACGAGTAAAGAGTTAACTCACTCATTCAATAATTTAACACATGATGCTGAAAAAGATGACTTACTTGTTAAAAAACGGTTGGCGCCTAGGAGGTAGTTCAGATTCAAAGTATTCAAAAAAGAGATCTGCCTGATGGATATCAGTGTTTTGATCAGATAGATCTTCCTCTCCAGAAGAGAATTTCAACAAGCATACATCTGCACTAGGGTTATCCACCTGAGGATTCAGATCGCCATTTCTGCTAGTTCTAGACATTCCAAATAGTTGCACAGCAGAGAGATATGGCACGAAATAGGCAGTGAATTCCCAATTCCCATCAGGCAGTCTTCTTGACTTGCGAAATTCATGTGCCTTCACTTCCAACCCGAAGCAGCCAGGTTCTTCGTACCATTTCCAAATGTTCTTCAAGCAGATATTATGACTTCCTGTTTGTCTAATAATCGGAGAGGCCATAAAAAGCAATTTCTCAAAATCAGCAATCGGGCAGCCAATCATCAACTGAGCACATTCAACTACTCTTTGCTGTTGGGAAGCATCATTTATAGCTGACATTATCTTGTCAATATCCGTCGAACCGCTCTTCCCAAATGGATACTCTTTTGTATTGGAGAACTAATGATGCTGTTCAAATTGCTTAATTCTCTGTAACTTCCAAAAAATGGTTTTCTGAATTGTCGACCTTCAGTCCTTGCAATGGAACCTAGTGCGCACTCAGAGTTCATTTTGGTAGAAATAGGTTCGATCTTTGATGTGGTTGGAATATAGCTACCTTCACTAGGGCAAATTCCCTCCACCATAAGAACAGGTAGTTTCTTCTCAGGTTTGGGCAGACAATGGTCAGTCAGTTTAGAAATACCTCTTCCAGACAACTCATCGCCAGGCAGTTTTGCTTCAGTTTTAGTTTGGCTGTTAAACTGATCGCGCAGTGAATTCTGGAAACCTTCTCTTTGCTGAATATCATCTTTTGCACAATTTGGCACGCTTGTTTTAGCAGCGTGAGTTACGTCGCCCTCATTATGCTTTGCATTTTTGGCAATTGAGTTAGGTTTGCACATAACACCAGCAACAGGGTTCCCAATTGTAGATTTAGGGAGAGTTGCACCAGCCTTCTTAGAATTTGCTTCTAAATCAGTTATTCCGCTTAGGTTTTTCTTCGGCACAACAGGTTTATTGTTTTGTGATTCCATCTTGTTGTCCTTTGATGAAAGCTTACTTTGGGGAGGTGTAACTTGGATGCTTTTAGGTTTTGAGCATTCCTCTCCAAACTTTTCGACCATTGGACATGTGGAAAACTGGTCATCTTTTGCAGCATTACTATGTATATTTGCATTAACCAATGTATTTGCTCCATTTAAAGCTCCATTACCCATCCGTCTCCTAGCCCTTCTTCTTCGCCTTCCAGAAATGACTACATGGAAGCCATTACTGAGGTCATCCTGCATGATGCAATCAGCTCTTTCAGTAGCACTACAAGCATCAAGGGCGACAGCATTTGACAGACATGCGATATTGCTATGGCAATCCTTTGATATTTCTGAAAAACTCAATCCAGTTTCATCCTTGACCGGCAACTGCATTACGATATCATCACTAGTGTTCTCACTGATGTCACTGTCCCACTGTCGAGAAGTTTTATCCTTTGGAATGCTCAAGGAATTATCATGATGGTTATTGTTTTCATTAAAATCCTCTCCTCTATTGCTCCCATCAAAAGCAAATGAAACAACTCTAGCATTGTTAATACTGCCAGAAGTGATAGTGTCAGAGGGTAACTCATCGCCAGAAAATCTTTCAGATGAATGTGCTGTTTTGAAATCATCAATATCATCACTGAATGATGTCGACAAGAATGAATTTTGACAGTCATAAAACTCATTAGTATTCGTACTGTCATCCTTGTCCAACAAACTAACTGATTCTACCTCATCAGAGGAATTATTATCTGAGAGATGTTTGTCTGAAGAGCAAAGTGAACCGGCGCTATTAATCTTTGCATTGCACTGCGCATCTGCCTTGTTGGAATCCTTTCTAGAACTGACTCGTTTATGTTGCTTCCCTTTCTTTTTTCCCTTCTTTCTAGATTTTCTTTTGGTTTTATTCTCTGCCTTTGGAAAGAGATCGACCAAAAAATCTGAATTATCTATATTTGTGTTAGAAACAGAAGAGTTACCCAATGTACTTGATAGATTCTTCTTGCCTTGCACTGAACTACTTGCCTCGCCACGAATATCAGATGAACTTGACCTTGGACAGTCTGTATTTCGGTTAATCATGTAAAACCTTGGCGATGATGTATCATGACCAACCATATTAGATGGCGATCCAGATTCAACAAGTGTTCCATCATCTGTAGTGTCAGCTACAATAAAAGAATAGTTTGTTCCATTCCTCAATGCTTCTCTATCAACAAGGACGAAAGTCAAGGGATGAAATCTGACGAATAAAAGATTGCCACAGTTAGAAAATAGAAGAAGAAAAAAAGAACAAATATTAGAATTAGCACACAAACTGTTAAAAGTGTACTAAACAAACAGCAAGTATAGATAACAGACAATCAAAAGATAGCACAGTCCATAACAAACTTTTAAAATCATACTTAGCAACTTCTAATTGCTCACTCAAATGTTAAGCAAAGTTCCAGATTTGAAATATAAAAAATAAAAGTCACAATATCAAAATAGAAGGAAAAAATGAACAGTAGCAATACAAATAGGGTAACGTGTTCTAAAATTAGGGGAAATGGTGTTTAATTAGAGTTAAAAGGCCAAGTTTCAAGTTGGGAAGTTTAACTTTTTTTAAGTCCTAAAAATTTGTTTTAACTCCGCCCATGCTGAATTACTCTGTCATGGCTGGTCCCAAGCCCGGATAAAGGAGGAGGGTTTCGTTAGGTTGTCAAACAATGTTAAATTATGGCAAATGTTTAATGGATCATTATTGTGTTTTATTGGGTATTATATACCACCTAGTGTCATGAGAATCAGTCTTTTACTTTATTTTGTGATATGAGTTTTCCCCCAACCCTAGTATCAACTTGATCACTTGCAAAAAAAAAGGGGAATTCCTTTGATGATTCCTAAATGACGACCAAAGGAAGATGTAGTAGACTAGAGTTGACTTCTCCTTTGGTTGAGGGAACTGATACGATTCAAAGCTAGAGACAAAATAGTGTGTAAATTAAAAAGCTGGAAGCTTTAAATTAGAATGACTAAATTTTTTAAGTTTTAAAAGTTTGCTATAACATCATTATTATGTTTTCTTAGGTATTGTAAACTAGATGAAGTGTGTCTCAATCTTAGGAAAATTAATCTTTAATTTGGTTTGTAAAAGAGGTTTTCAATCCCTCGTGTAACTTATTCTAGGATTTAATAAAAATTTCCTTCGAGAGAACTTGATTCTCATGCATGATCATTTTTACTCTTTATGTTAGATACTTAACCTAGTGTTGCATCATAGGGCAATCACCAAGCCACTAGCATAGAGTAACAATCGTTAAACCACATAACTTGCTTGTTGAAAATTGTCCATTGCCAACCAGAATAAGATAGTCAAGATTGCATTTCGGACCACAATTTTATGGTCCGAAGGGGCATAAATAATCTAGATCTTATGTATAATCTAAATTTAGTCAGGATCTTATGACCTATAATTCCATCATATGCCTAGTCCCCGTTCCTACATAGAATCTCAGTCCCAACAACCATAACTAGATAGATATATGTACATTTAATTAGACATTTTAAAATTGATATTCACTAGAGCAACTATTTTGTTCTTGTCCTATCATTTGGAAAAAAAAACATGAAGTTAATACATATGATAAATTATGAAAAATATAGTTCTAAACTATTTTAATTAAGATAAATCCTACTATTCGAGCATATGTATCTCTTCATGTTCCTAGGTGAGATCTAGAACTTGACAATCTTGGTTGGCATCTACAGCAATAAAAGATCATTGAAACCCTATACGCTTTACCATTTTGCATAAGCACGCCAATTTTAGTATGTTATGGCAAAAGCTCAATGAATAACAGTAGTATTAAATAATTTGATATTCATTTACATGTAGTTTATAGCTAACAAAAATACAACTATGATATATCGTAACATTGAATACTCATAATCTCTTATTAAAATTATATCTAAATATGTCATCCTTAATATTATTGCTTTATATTCATTTATTACTAATAGATCTCCATTTCCTTCGCTAGTAGCTATCGGACTTTGAGGTCGATCTGGATTCTTTTGCTATAACCATCATGATATGCTAGGGTTTAGTAGTTACCAACACTATAGTTTCTAAGACCAATCAACAAATACATTCGATTTTGTTAAAATGGTAGCTGATTTTGAATGTTTTTCTGTGAGTCGTAACTTCTTATGGATGTCTAATTTTTTTAGTAAAAGAAGTATAATATTATAACCTAAACCTATATGGTAGTGTGGATGCGGTGAGATTCCCTACAATTTCATCCGATTTCTAGAACTTGTCATAGGAGACTTTTTTAGTTGAGCACTTCATTAACGTTAAAATCTACTGGTGCACTCATAGCTCAACAATAATAATAGTAGGGAGATTCAAGTAGGAATATGATTCAAATATTTGAAATACCTTTTATTATCAATTGATTACATGTGGATAGGTTATACCCCTAATATATGGTTATCAGAGGATCTCAAGCGGTCCCTTTTGTCATCACAAAGTAGGAAAATCTGTGAACTTGCCCCCGATGCATCTTCACGGGAAAACACAAGGGGGAGGGGGCGGATGTAAGTAATTTTATTTATAAATTTAGAAGGAGGTGGAGGAGTCACCCTTAGCCCTCCCCTCCTCTTCAACAATTTATAAATTCTTTTAAGATTTGTACATGAGATTGATAGTCAACCTGGTGGGATAAGACTTGGTTGTTGTTGTATTTGTATATGAGATTTAGTATTTGTGTATATATGCATATGTAGAACTCTACCTCATCAAATATCCCTCCATATGCATATAATGAGAAGGAAAAAATTCGTTGACTATAAATTTTGCAAGTGTTATAGGTTAGTTAAAGTTTAATGTGTGTGAAAATTTTCAATGGCTCACAATGCTTTTGTAAGTTACTCTCAAACTTGACATTAAATAAATAGCAACAAATTTTGAGAGATAAGGCTCTATCCCAATCAAAGCGAGAAGAACTCTTCCGCGGGACCTGCAATGAGAGGAGCTTCGTGCACCGGACTGCCCTTTATAAACTTGTTATATTTGCATTATGTTAACTTATTACTATATTATCGTCGTCATTGTTATCAAGTCATATTTGTCACGAACTATTATGGGTTAGCTAAATGAATTTTATCTCTCCAATGAGCTCCAAGTGAGGAAAAGCATTTATAATCATTAGATTTAATTGTTGGTTGCAAATTCAAATTCAATATGTAAAATTTCAAAGTTCAATATCATCTAACCCACAAGAATAAATATGTGGGCACACACATTGAGAATTTATAAACCACACATCTTTCGCTATTCTTTCATAGCTTTGCCTCCACCATCATCATTTGAAATGGGACTTTTGCCGAGATTAGGCTGAATGAAGTGCTTCGTGAGGAACGCGCCTTGATGTGTTTTGCTCATGAAGGTGGTGGTAGAAGAACTTTGTAATGTGAATCATGTTGGATGCAAGCAATCTTAGCCAGAGGGAAAGTGACTATTGGTTGCCCTTTGGAGATAAGGAGACGACGCAAGGCTGACAGAGGAATATTTAGTGACAGGATAACCAAAATGAGATCACGGCAAATTCATGCGCGTATGTATTAACATATTAAAACAAATCTTTAATCCATCAAGGATATATTAAACATGCCATTTTTTATTGGATAATAGAAGTTTGAAGTAGATCTCAGCATACCCATGCATCTTTTGCTATGTCCACCTCTCTTCCTCCAACTTTGTCTTGAGCATCATCCTCGTGGATGGGATTGTTTCAGTTTTAGGGTGCTTTGATGTGCACCTCAACAAGGGTGAGCAGAAAAACCTTTGGTACATGACCATGCTTGAGACTAGGTGGTTTTGGAATGAAAGCTATCAATGACACTTTGAAGTAATCGTCGAACAATCTATATTTCAATGGTTAAGTTCAATAAACATAGGTTTTGTTATATGGTTGAGTGGTCAAAGTTGATTGTGCAGGGACTCATCCTTAGTGGTTACATGAGAAAAAGTGGGATCAATGATCATAGGAAGCATGACAAAGCTGAAGAGGATAAAAAAATTGAAGCGGCATGGCGCCGTTAACACTCAAACAAATTGTCAATGGAAAGAGAGAAGCAACATGAATGGATTCTAGGAAAATGGGTGTTATGACAACAAAGGAACGGCATTGCTAGCATTGTGATTGTGAGCCTTCCAGACCTTTCCACCTTACTTTTTTAGTTCAGTAATCCAAATCTCTAACAATTGGCTCATTTTCACAAAGTAGAATGAAGCTATAATTAAATTGGATGCGAAGCAAAGGAAGATGAAAGAGATGCAAGAAACAACATGATAAGTTTGTGTAGTATTTTTACATGGAAATTAATTGCTCTCTATCCTACTTGATTGCTCTACATGGAAATTAATTGTTGTCTAGCCTAGTTAATTAGTTGCTCTCTTAAATGAGCATTGGTTTGTTTCTGGTAATCGATTTTCATATAATCCATTAGCTCTAAGTAAAAATTTTCTTTACTATTATGGATTCAAGTGTTCAATATTTTTCTTAATTTGGATGTTTATACACCTAAATGTTTCCTTGCATATATAATCTATAAGCATTGTCTAACTAGTGTACAATGAGTAGGAGAGGAGAGAAAGTGAAATAGGACAATAAGAGAAAAAGAAAATAGGGAAAATAGGGAGATAGGAGTAGAGATAAGTAGAGAGGAGAGAATGGATAAACTTGAAAAAAATAGTTCAACTCTATTATTATGCAACAAAACCCATTCCAGCACAAAATCCAATACTACCTTCTATGCATGATATGCATTCCAGTACTTATAAACACAACATAGATGGCAAAAATAAAACCATCAGAATTTTGTTTGACTGCTTTTTCCTAGGCAATAGAAGGTGCCATCATCACTGCTTCTTTGCTTCCTCCATTGTCCCAAAGCCATGTTAATCTCGACTATTTGGGTTTTGTTATTAAGATTCATACTTAAAAGTTAAATACTTCTATCACTAGCTGTCATGACCTAACACAACTTTCAACATTTTTCAACCATGATTCAGATTTGGAGACACATGGAGCATACAAGTAACATCCTAAAGTAAAGGAGAACAATTTTACTACAAAAAATTGGGCACTTAAAAATTAAGGGAGTAAATGGGAAAAAAATTTGCTTGATAATTTAGAAAGTACACATAGGAATAAGAATAGATTTAAACACATTGAAAAATAATGACAATTGTAGACAGTTGCTAAGCTGGTGATGAATAAATGACCAGAAAGAATAATACCTTAATTCAAGATTCCCTGAGTCAGGTTCAAGTGGTTGCAGATTCTGGAGAAAAAAACTCAAAAATTAGTGAAAATCTAATCTCTAAGCTATACTTTCAAAACATTGGAAGTCTAATCTGGATACAGTACAAAACTCACTTGCGCAAAGATTTCCCTATCAGATCGAGCAAATGATCTCCTGAAGACTGAATGAGTTCTCCCATATGCAATCTTTTCAAGAGCACTACTTCTCCTCCTATGTCCATACGACATCACCAATATCCCTGTTTGTGCACAAAAAATAAACAAAATGAATGCACATATATCAGTGACATGAATGATAAGTAGCACATATTTTAAAGCGAAAGGTATTTAAAACTTATTGTAGTTTTTAAAGCATATCCATACAGTACCTATATTTTTTCAATTAAAGAAATAACCAGAAGCACACAAAAGTTTCATTCAATCTAAAGAAGACAAAAGATGGTACAGGATCTGTGCAAAGGACTACTGCAAAGTGCAGATAAACAACTATCTCTTATATTATAAATTTCTGCAAATTCACAAAAACAAAATTGTCTCATTGGATGTATAGCAAATAATTGATGTAATAAATCCAGATAAATGGCAAAGAAGTACCCACATAAATTAGATGAGCTCTTAGGCTCAACGTATGCGGGAGTGCAAATAGGTAGCAACAATAAATGGAAAATATCATGAAGCATAAGATTTAGTGGAATACACACTTAAATTAGCACTCTAGATACTAATTGGTAATGGTATATAATTGCAAAGAGATCAATATGTAATTAAAAATACAAAAAATGGAAAGAGTTAAATCATATTTAAATGAGTAATTAACAATGTAGATCCAAAATGGGCATTCCTAAATATCATGTCCCAAGCCGTCTAGACTATCACATTGTTCCACATGAAGTAGATGTATCTAACTATTTAGTTGGAGCCAAAAACAAGGTCTTTGGAGAAGGATGTTTATGTAAACGATGAATCCAAAATCCACCTATCTTGAGTATATTTTTTGACCAAAGTTCACTGCAAAAGAGACGCCCGCTCCTTAAACTCAATCCAAGGAGCTCTCATATTCCCAAATTTTGACATATATATATCCGGCCAAAAAGATTAGGATTTAGGCGGAGAGAGTAAAAAAATTTAAAAAAAAAAATCTTATTTTGTATCGAAACTTTATCCCAATCTGAAAAAGAAACTTCAGAATTGAACTCATAACCTCAATCACAATCCACCAACCTTCCACCATTATCGCAGTAAAGGCAATCCACAAAATCAAGATCGACAAACCCAACGATCACTAGGAGTGAGCAGGCATGCACTACAACATACAAACAATCACGCACAAAGGCATCCACGAAAACCTCCACGGCGACCAAAAAGCTTAGCAAACAAAGCACCCAGCGGCAAGCACAAAACATCTCCGATCGTGAAACAGAGAAAAGCATGAAAACACACATTGCTAAAAACAGTGCCGATCGGGATCATCGGACCGCACACGGGAAAAAAGATCGCGCGATAAAACTAACGCAGGGGAACGCCGGAGTCCGAAACCCAGACAGAGGATGGAGGGAGAGGAGCGAGAAAGCGGAAGACTAATAGTACCTTCAAGTGCGAACCCGTCAGGATTCGCCCTCCACTACTCCTCGGGTGCTCGAATCGAAGATCCAGAGATCGTTAATGCGAGCGAGACGAAGAAGAAGCAAAGATTTCACTATTCTTGGAGATCGCCACCTCTCGATTCCAAACAAGACGCAGGGTAGGTGGAGGGGGGTGTATTATAGAGCGAGGAGAAGGCAATATCCACGTCCCGTTGGTAGGGTCGCCTTCAGGCCTCGATGCGGCGGGACCGCATAGTACGACTCACATGCGGCCGATAATTGGGGCGACGTTCGAAAAGGATGCGGGGGAAGTAGGCGGGCGCAGGACCAGTCCTATGCGGCGGTGCGGGAGTGGAAATGCGGTTCCGGTTCGTGCGACGTCGCTTTCGTCGCGAGTTAAGTCACGAGTAGAAGTCGTGGCGCGCTCTAGCAGACCCCCAAGGATTTCGTAACTTAAACGGCGTTTTCTGTCGCTGCGTAGAGCGCTAAAGAAGGAAAGCATGAAGTAGTACATTTAAAGAGTAGGAATAAAGGAAATAAATAAATAAAATTATACAAAATGCATATTTATATGTATACTAATAATAAAATTAATAAAAGGGTATTATTATAACGTAAAATACAATTAAATATTATTTTTCACATGAGAAGTATTAACTTTTTTCCTAAACTCCACAAAACTACAAAACTCAATGACATACTTGCTATTTTTTCAAAAATACATAGAGCATATCCATTTGACACATTTTTTAAAATATAAATATTTTAAAAAATATATATTTATCGTGGATAAAATTGGAATCTATTTTGATGGATTAAATTTGTTCATGCATGTCTAAATGTTCATTAGATGATTATAGATAAAGTGCATTTAGATGAAGTAAGAGATTTCTAAACCAAGCTAACAAGAGATTATTACAATCAAGGGTGTCTATTTTCAAATTAACAATTACTAATAGCTAGTGAAATGATAGAAGTTCGAACGATCATTCTCGATATCTTTGAAACTCAAAGTTAAAATCAAATGAATCATGCCGGAATATTTTTTATTATAATTTCTTAGTCATTTCTTTAATCATCAACACTTTCCTATTTTGGAATCTATTAAAGAATATATTTATTTTCTAAATTCCTTCATCCAACTCATTTCATTTCGGTTTTTTCCCTATTAAATGCTTTTGTCCAACTCAAAATAAAAAATAAAAAATAAAAAAGACGTGAGCAAAATTTAAAAACACCGCGTGCAATGCTTCTTATTTTGGTATGTTATTAATGCATCCCAACTTCAATTAAATTGTTAAATTAATATTTTAGCTCTCTTGCTAATTAATTGTCTTAAATAATTATATTTATATAATTCTTGTCGTATTAAAATTATAATTAATTCATTAATTCAATTGCCGTTAAAATGGTTTTGTTGCTTCGTTCATAAATAATTAATTATCTTAAATAAAATATTAAAAATAAAGTCCATTTAAAGTTTAATAATTAATTGAATAATTTATTTATTTTTAATTATTTGCTAAAACGGGTTATCTGTTGGCCGTTTCACCCAGCAAACTCCACGAGCCTACAAAAGCCACGCGTCATCCGCTTGCTACACCGCCCTCAAGCTCGAGCTTCGTGCCGCCCCCATTTCTCCGTGATAAGATTATCGGTCTCATTTTTTTTTCCCGTCGTACCTGTCTCGCTCGCCGGCGACGATCGACGAATCGTCCGATCGCCGATCAGACACAATTGACGAGTAGGACAGACAAGACAGGGAGAAAAGTGGACAGAGGATCCCATCCGCACTTACCCGTTCCCAAATCCCGCTCCCCGCTCGAGATCGAGATCGGCGAGCCTTTGAGGACACTTTGCTGGGCGATTCGAGAAAATCTTGATTTGCAGCTCGAGAAGCATCGATCCAGTCTAGGGTACGAATTCCTTTCTTTCGATTCCTTCCTCTTCTTCCCTTTCACGGAGTTTGTAATCGAAGACGCCGATGTAAATTCTATGTTTCTTTCAGGTTCAGTTCTCCCGCTCGCTAGGGGATCTCTTTCGCCGGAGAGGCAGAATGATACTTTCGCTCTTCCTGCATCGGCGATTTGTTCTTGCCCTTCGTCTTCTGGTTCGACACGCTTTGCAGGCAGGGCAGTCTCAAGGTTCCCTGCCGGCAAAAATTTTTTTAGTTCTTTAATTTTTTTTATAAAATTTCCCCGGTCCTTTTTTATGGGACAAAGACGGGTTTAATTTTTTTTTAAAAAATAATAAATATCAAATTTTAGAATGATTTTTCTGAGAGTATCATCAATGAGAGAGAGAGAAGAAAAATACGAAATCGTTGATAAGAAAAAAATGGCGCCGAGAGGGAAGAGTTATGAGGTCAATTACGGCTAAGATTTTTCAGAGATATTGAAAAAAAATTAATCTATTAATATCTATAAAACACAGTTTTACATGTTGACGTAGTATTCACAGAGAACTTAGGATTCCCGCTTAAATTGAATATAAATTTTTTAAATAAAAAATTTATAATTAAAAATATAAATTTAAAAGAAAATATATAATTATAAATCCTAAAAAGAAAAATTCAGATCTTAATCTAAAATTAAAATTTTAAAAAATAATTTATCAAATTCAAAAAAGAATGTAAGAAAAATGATAGTCCCACATCTGAAGTTACCAAGGTGAATTACACACAGAGCAATTATAAAAATGGACAAAGAACGATAAAACAACTCATACCTTTCTCGGCCTTTTGGCTAAGATCAAGTGTAGTATCTGTTCTTATCAGTTTAATATCTGATATGTGGGTCATTGGTCCACTTTGATATTAAATTAATTTTTATATGGGGGATAGCCTATCACAGTAGCTTGCTACTAGGGTTTTCATGTGTCGCCTGTGTGTTGCACTATAGCACAGGCCTGGCACACCCCTAACAAAGCAAAGTAAACTTTAAATCGCATCTACATCCACCACCCTTATAAAATTTATTTATTTATTTATTAATATCTATAAAACACAGTTTTACATGTTGACGTGACATTCACAGAGAACTTAAGATTCCCGCCTAAATCGAATATAAATTTTCTAAATAAAAAATTTATAATTAAAAATATAAATTTATTTATTAATATTTATTAATATCTATTTATTTATTAATATCTATTTATTTATTAATATCTATAAAACACAGTTTTACATGTTGACGTGGCATTCACAGAGAACTTAGGATTCCCGCCTAAATCGAATATAAATTTTCTAAATAAAAAATTTATAATTAAAAATATAAATTTAAAAGAAAATATATAATTACAAATCCTAAAAAGAAAAATTCAGATCTTAATCTAAAATTAAAATTTTAAAAAATAATTTATCAAATTCAAAAAAGAATGTAAGAAAAATGATAGTCCCACATCTGAAGTTACCAAGGTGAATTACACACAGAGCAATTATAAAAATGGACAAAGAACGATAAAGCAACTCATACCTTTCTCGGTCTTTTGGCTAAGATCAAGTGTAGTATTTGTTCTTATCAGTTTAATATCTGATATGTGGGTCATTGGTCCACTTTGATATTAAATTAATTTTTATATGGGGGATAGCCCATCACAGTAGCTTGCTACTAGGGTTTTCATGTGTCGCCTGTGTGTTGCACTATAGCACAGGCCTGGCACACCCCTAACAAAGCAAAGTAAACTTTAAATCACATCCACATCCCACCACCCTTATAAAATTTATTTATTTATTAATTTATTTATTATTTATTAATATCTATAAAACACAGTTTTACATGTTGACGTGGCATTCACAGAGAACTTAGGATTCCCGCCTAAATCGAATATAATTTATTTATTAATTTATTAATATCTATACACAGTTTTACATGTTGACGTGACATTCACAGAGAACTTAGGATTCCCGCCTAAATTTATTTATTTATTAATATCTATAAAACACAGTTTTACATGTTGACGTGGCATTCACAGAGAACTTAGGATTCCCGCCTAAATCGAATATAAATTTTCTAAATAAAAAATTTATAATTAAAAAAATAAATTTAAAAGAAAATATATAATTATAAATCCTAAAAAGAAAAATTCAGATCTTAATCTAAAATTAAAATTTTAAAAAATAATTTATCAAATTCAAAAAAGAATGTAAGAAAAATGATAGTCCCACATCTGAAGTTACCAAGGTGAATTACACACAGAGCAATTATAAAAATGGACAAAGAACGATAAAGCAACTCATACCTTTCTCGGCCTTTTGGCTAAGATCAAGTGTAGTATCTGTTCTTATCAGTTTAATATCTGATATGTGGGTCATTGGTCCACTTTGATATTAAATTAATTTTTATATGGGGGATAGCCCATCACAGTAGCTTGCTACTAGGGTTTTCATGTGTCGCCTGTGTGTTGCACTATAGCACAGGTCTGACACACCCCTAACAAAGCAAAGTAAACTTTAAATCGCATCCACATCCACCACCCTTATAAAATTTATGATCACCATTAATATCTTATATTATAAAAAATAATACTATATCTTATATTAACATGAATCCATGATGAAATAAAATTACTTTTCATTTTAATTTTTCATTTAATAATAAAAATTGATATATATATATTATCACTAAATATATTATTTGAATTGTGTAAGATTTCCGTGCATCGCACGAGTATTATACTAGTTAAGTCTTATAAAACAAGGAAATTTTTCAAAAAAACCCTAAAGAAAAACTTCCTTTTGGATTTACTCCCCATATGAATTTTGTTTTAGCTCCCCAATCTTCTCTTTGCACTCCCTAATATAAAAAGTATTAGGGAGTGAAAAAAGAAGATTAGGGAGCTAAAAAAATAAAATCCGGAAAGTAAATCCTAAGGAAAGTTTTCAATAGGGATTTGTTTCTATTTTATCGTATAATTAAATGGTTAATGTTGCCTAATTATAAAATGACACCGGAGGGAAAAAAAATAGCCATAATAATATATATATATATATATATATATATATATATATATATATATATATATATATATATATATAAAGAAATAATATGTACAGTGAACAGAATTTTATATAAAAACTAGGGAAGATATTTAAAGAGGAAATAAGGATATGGTTAAAATATAAATGGGAAGTGGGATGAGCAACATAACAAATTTTATATAAAATAAATGAATAAAATTAATGTATTTAAAAATTAATGAATATAATTAATGGATTGCAATTTTATTGGGCTCCTGGTGTAGGCCTTAATTGCGTGCCTTGAGCCGGGGCCTGCTTGCAGGGTCGGCATAAATCATGGTCTGGTGGAGGTAATTGGCACATTCTTCTTCGTCATCTACAGCAAACAATATTCCAGCAAACAAATTCTTATTCTTTTTCATTGATACTGCCAAATAACTCTTCTGAATGTTCTTCTTTTAGTCCCAAATCACTAGATGTACTGTTGATTTCATTTTTTGAAAAATAACAAGATTATCGCCAAGAATTATATTCATCAATAAAATTTACATCAATATGATCAATAATTAAAAAACATTAAAATCAACTAATAAATTTAATAATTAATTAAATAAAATTAAAATTATAAAATTTTCAAATAATGAAATAATGTGAATTAAGAACTCAGTAATATCAAAACAAATCAAATTCAAACTCGAAAAAAATCAAATTTGAAAAATCATTTCAACAATTTAATTATTGTATTATCAAACAAGCTTAAACACCACCAAGTTTGACTCTTGGAGCCCTATGCCCAAGCACACAATTCTTCCTTTATACATTCAATTAGTTAAGTTAGCACAAGATTTAGAGGGCAATGATAAGTCTACTCATTGTTCATCTTTAGTTGAAATGGTAAAAAAACAAGGCCTTGTAAACTACACAGCTCCAATTTTATTGCTAGATTACAGAGAAGATCGCAATTGAAAACATCTAGAAAGATAGATTGATAACAAAATTCTTGCCAAAACTTTTTAAACTCGAACAAGCCGTCCATCTAACCATACCAGTGATCGATAGACATTCGTGCACTTGGAATGGCCCATCAGTTGATGAAAATCTTTGGTTTGCAATGACTAAGTTTACCCTTCAGTCAGGGTATCTTGAAATTTTGAGTCTGATTTGATATGTGTTTTTTTATTTCCCTTCATTCTTCCAATAAGTAGGTGGTTCATGTTTGGAGAGGCAATAACTCACCATCGGTTTTTTCGCGGCTTGACTTTGTAGATAACGAATGATCCAGTTTGATGTTGTGAATGCCTCATCTAGGTATTCAAGTTTGATGTCCTTGTTTCCAATTTCAACTCCTCTGGCACGATCATACCTGCATTGAGAAAATGTTCATGGCTAGATGAGTGCAAGGTCAGCATCATCTCGAGTGCAAGGAAATATATTTGGAGAAAACCATATTAATATAATTAATGTCAAACAACAGATGAGTAGGACTGGATTAGTCTTAGATTGTGAAAGGGGAGTTAGTTTTATAATGAGAATTTGTTGTGGCAAGACAATTCCGAGCAAACTGGTGCAGCTTAGATGAAGGAGATGTTGGTTAGATGCTGACCTCCAGCACGCATAGTGGCATGAATTGGAAGGTAGATGATGCAGGAGGTTGCACGGTGAAGAACTGCTCCGTGAACGTGCAGCAGCAGCATTTATAGGAGGGTGGAGAATTTTAGATGTTGGCTTTCAATGCAAAGGTAGGAAGGAAAGGCTTTGTTGAGGCAGTGAGCATTTGATGGTGCGTGGCGGCCGAGAAGTGGGAAAGGGAGAAATGGAGAGGAAGTAGAATGGACAAGAGTTTAGTAAGTCATTTTGGCATTTAACTGCTGAAAAGAAAGATGTGATTCATGCAAGCATAACCATGAAATCATAACTTGTGCTTGATGGAAGAAAAAAGTTTGTACTACTTTGCCTTTGAATCAAAGGCAAAGTTGTATAAACAAGAAAACAACTTACCCAGGGGCTTCTCATATTCAGTAGTAGTCACCTCCCCGAACCGGTAATAGGTGAGCTTGTACCTGGTCATTAACAAAGATAAATTTTAGTAAAAAAAAAAGAAGCCAAAATCATGACATATATTTTATTTCAACATGAAGTTGTTATATAAATTCAGCTGAATTAATCTTATGAGAACATAAATTTTAGAATTCATTAGTAACGACCCGTAAATTATAGCCTAATTAACTTGCTCCATTTTGTTTGTCCACAGACAGGTAGGTCACATGAAACTTGAGTCCTTGACATCTGCAAAAACTTAAAAAGGAAGTGGATGTATACATTATTATTGATTCATGGTTGCATACATCTCCCTGTTGGAATAGTCATGCGACAATTGTTAACCCATTTTCCTTCACCAGCATGCTATCGTAAGCAAAGCCAAAGATCTTCAGAAGGAAAAGAAGTGAATATCCACATCATACAAAACTCATAATTCTGATCCAACTTCGACACAGATCATTATACGATGACTATATGTGTTTAGAATCGCATTTGTGGTGTTGCTGCATTTGACCAATGCACTAGCAAGTAGTAACTGTTTGCGGTATGCATACAAATTCTCAACAAGCCTCCAAACTAAATTAACTGTGTTACACTAATGGTTGAAGATGTAGAAAGAATGCTAGAAAAAATATATTTTCATGATAGTGAAATCAATTAGAATTCCGATTATCCAATCAATTTGAGAAAAGATTTACATGAGATAGTTCAACATTTTCGGTGCTGCCCCTTGTCGACACGATATTCACCATTCACAAGATAACCTGGTTCTTTTATTACAGGGAAACCCCCACCATCAATTCGAATCATCCAAAAAAACCTATAAAATTGAACCAAACATTAAAACAATTGGTATCTGAGCTACTTGTGAACAAAAAAGGGTGGAATAAATAAAGATGATAATTGAGCGTTGTCTGGTTATTGCCAAGTTAATTATATGTCTAAGCAAGCTTACTTGTTAATATCATCAGAGTAATACCCAGTAAGACCCCCAAATACAACAAGTACAGAATCTACATCCAATGACTGCATTATTTCATATGCTTCATGCTCATATGATGACATTGCCTGCCCAACTGTAGCAATATGTGTATTATTCCAAGTGTTATTATCGACAATAACAGTTCTATTTTCCATTGCAGTTATCTGGTAACCATAGTCCCACCAAGACATTACTTTAGCATATGGAGGAGTATTTTGCCGGAGCCAATAATAATCTCCCTATAATCATCAAATATAACCCGACCACCATGGGCACCCCTTGCAGCCAAGACAATAGAAGGAGAAGAGTATGCCTCAGATGTGACCCAAGTTCAATGAATAGCATATCTGCTGAGCAAATAAAAAGCACCAACAAGTAGAGAAATAGCGCCCTTGTCTAATGATGCCTGCCAAAATCTAAGGGAATTAATTTCAGTTGTTAAATGCAAAATATTTTTTTTAAAAAAAAGGACATGGACCACAAAAGAATATAGGTAGATCATGTCCGGGCCGGGCCCGGTCGTCTGCTTTTTGTAGGCTCGTGCCCCACAGAGTTCCTCAAACTAAGCAAGCAATACAATGTGATATATTAACTGATAGACAACTTTTTCCTATAAATCCATCTCAAATCAAAATTTTCGATGTAATTGAAGAAAAATATTTTTGATGATCTATTTTATTTTTTGATTTACTATACTATGAATAACTATAATATAATACAAAACATCCATAGTCGACATTTTGCAAAAATGTCAAACTAAAATTATAGCATTAACTCAAGTGATGCATTAGGCATAAAATAAATCATTTTGTAAAAATAAGAAACTTAAATAATGTACTTATAATCACAACTGAGCATTAACAAAAACATATAATCATTGTGGATCCAAGAAAGTATTAACGGCTTTTTGGTAGGCACATTTGAAAATTAGTATTTATCAAAAGATATATCAGAGCTTCATTTTTATCAAAGGACGTATCTATTTTAGTGATCTTCCTCTTATACCTCTCCCGTCAAGTATTGCCTTTCTCTTTTTCTTTTTCAGTAATAAATTCCGAGACATCTGAACCTGCTTTTTCAGACTTTTCATTTAAAATAATATATTATGGGAATCAGCTAAAAAAATGTAAGGTAAAAAAAGAAAAATATTTCAGTTAAAAGAAACATCATTTCCAAACTGATTTCAAAAATATAAAGAGATGATTTTTTATATTTGATTAATATAAATTAATATATTAAATAATATTTAATAAATATATTAATATATAAAGAACCTATCAAAATACGTGATTTCAGATTCAAACGCAGGACCTGAAGTCACCCTAAGAGGGTCTGCAGTCATTTACTTCAGGCCCTACGTGCATTCAAAAATTTTTTCATTTTAAAAATATTTTTTATAATATTTAATAATGATTTATTAAATTAATTATTTATAGGGTAATTTTTTATGTTGCAAACTTCTAATGATTATAAATTAGGTTGTAATAGGAGTTTTTTATATCTATCAGTGGGTTTTCACCAAAATTCACTGAATAATTTTAGCACTCTCTGGATATTTTAAGGAAGGGAGGAAAAGTTGAAAAGAAATGAGTTTAGTGTGCTCCTAAACTTCATCCCCTGGAAAAATCAATTGGATTTCATTTCAAGTCCAAAGAATGCTTGAAATAAATTTATTTCAGGCCCTCTTTGGGTCTGAAATATTTTTATCGGTACTAAGTTTGTGGTTGTATAGATGACCAAAAATTTCAGTGAGTAAAATATATAAAAATGACCAAAAAATTTGTAGCTATATAGATGTATAAATATGATTGCATCTTTCTGTGCCAACTGATACGGTTAGAGAACATAACTGAAAATTATTGGAACTGAGTTTGCACATCAGAAATAACATCTCCTAAGTAAATTCTAAATAGAGATATTAAATATGGAGAAATCTAAGTATCCTAAGTCCATCAGTGGGTTTTTACCGAAACACACTGATAGACCTAAAAAACTCCTATTGCAACATAATTTATAATCATTAGAAGTTTGGACACCAAAAATACCATCTCCTAGCTTAAATCTAACTATTGATATTGGGTTTTGATAAATCCAAATATCCTAAGTCCATTAGTGGGTTTTGGTGAAAACCCACTGATAGACTTAAAAAACTCCTATTGCAACATAATTTATAATCATTAGAAGTTTGGACACCAAAAATACCATCTCCTAGCTCAACTCTAACTATTGATATTGGGTTTTGAGAAATCCAAATATCCTAGGTCTATCAGTGGGTTTTGGTGAAAACTCACTGATAGAGTACTAAAAAACTCCTATTGCAACATAATTTATAATCATTAGAAGTTTGGATACCAAAAATATCATCTCCTAGCTCAACTCTAACTATTGATATTGGGTTTTGAGAAATCCAAATATCCTAGGTCCATCAGTGGGTTTTAATGAAAACTCACTGATAAACCTAAAAAACTCCTATTGCAACATAATTTATAATTATCGGAAGTTTGCAACATAAAAGATTACCCTATAAATAATTTATTTAATAAATCATGATTAAATATTATAAAAAATATTTTTAAAATAAAATTTTTTTTGAATGTACGCAGGGCCTAAAGTCAAATGACTTCAGGCCCAAGTAGGGTCTGAAGTCAAATGACTTCAGGCCAAATGACTTCAGGCCCAAGTAGGGTCTGAAGTCATTTGACTTCAGGCCCTCCTAAAATGAATTCAGGTCCTGTGTTTGAATCTGAAATCACATGTTTTGATAGGTTTTTATATATTAATATATTTATTAAATATTATTTAATATATTAATTTATATTAATCAAATATAAAATCTCATCTCTTTATATTTTTGAAATCACATTGGAAGAGATGTTTCTTTTAACTGAAATATTTTTTCTTTCTTTACCTTACATTTTTTAGCTGATTCTCATAATATATTATTTTAAAATGAAAAGTCTGAAAAAACAGGTTCAGATGTCTCGGAATTCATTATTAAGAAAGAGAAAGAGAAAGAGAAAAGAGAAAGATAAAGACAATACTTGGCGGGAGGGGTATAAGGAGAAGTTCACTAAAATCGATGTCTTTTGGTAAAAATGAAACCTTGATACGTCTTTTGGTAAATATCAATTCTCAAGTGTGCCCTTTATAAAAAGCCTAAGGATCAAATAATAGATAAATCACAGGTGGTAAGTGTTAATATTGTTGTCCCGTGGAAGAATGACAATCTTAGTTAACCTATTGAACACATCATTTAAGAAGACCAGCAACGCAACATTAATTTGCATTTAAAATTCCATCTAACTGGTTTTTTACCTCCATTCCATCGAGGCCACTTGCATCAAATCAAATTGGTAGTTAGTCATATCTAATTTTAATCGTGTTTTGATTTATGCAATTAATGAGGAGACTTCTGTGATCACATCACATGGATGGTAAGCTAAAGAATTAATTGTTATATTTAATGTTCATTTGATAGCCTTTAATATTGAATTTACTTTGAACCAAACTAAATGGGTCCCCCTTAATTATCCATGCTTAAGTGAGAGTTCATGTCATCATCATGGATATAAAAATTAAATATAATCTTTTATGAATTATTTTTCTTTTTAAAATATTATCTAAAGTATAATTTATCAGACATTTCATCAAAATGCAATTAAATCTATATAAATAAATTTTATAAATATGTAAATTAATGATAAAAATGATTAGTTATTGTGTGTGTAATTAAATTATAAACCTACACTTACACCGGGCGTTAACATTCATTAGTTATTGCGTTCACGTATGGGAATCGCGTGTGATTAGCACGTGAGCTGTGTTTTTTAAGGACCACGCGGCGGCTCTTCTTCGCCTCCTCGTCGAGAAGAAACGCCGCGTCGCATCGCCGCCGACTTCTGCTCGAGTCACTCTCTTCTTCTCCTCGCCGAAATTCCTTGCATCTGCTCTGTTTTCAATTCCGTTTTGTTCGAATTGGTTGCGGTCCTATTGGAATCTGTTAACTTTCAGTCGTTGGCGGCGCATCGATGGAGCATAGTTCGAGGGGTGATGTAATATCATAGAATAAAATAAAAGAGAGAGACAGAGAGAGAGATATTTTCTCGTTCTCGTACTTATCTTGTGTCCCCGTTGATTCGTGTGGGATTTGTTGTTTCACTCCTCGTTTCGTCGATTGAGTTGGATAACGAGTGGTGTTGAAGGGGCCAAAAATGATGATTAACTGGCGTATGCGCTCCAATATGCAATCTTTCCTCAGTTGCACGACGCCGAGGGTTCCCGTTTGCCCCCTCCCAAAGGTGACTGCTTTGCCTCTTTGTAGTGATAATCTTGCCTGCCCTTTAGGTTTAATTCGTTGTTGCCTCAGATTGTTAATTTCTTTCCTTAAAGTTTGAACCTTTGTTATGCTTCGCTTAATGTAAGATTTCTATCCGTTTAGCACTATCTCAACTGATATCTTATGAAATATATATAGTGGATTGTTGTACTTTTTTTCATTGAACATTTTATGCAAATGTCTCAGAGAAGGTGTTATTGAAGGTCTGGTAAAGTAGACACAGAAATGAGTTTTTATGGAGTGAATTTTATTTTATAGTAGTTGTAAATATACTTTTTAGAAACAGATGCTAAATTTATGTTCATTCATTATTTCTTTTTGTTTGGAGATTTTGTATGGAAAACCATGTTTCAGTTTATAGGGACTCATATAGGTATATTCCTTCATTTTGAGGATCAGAAGATGCGTGCAAATGGGTGGATAACAATTTGAATTGGTGAACAAAGCGATATGCTCACTTTTTGTTTTCTTTATTCTGTTAACTGTCTCAACCAAGTGATGTATTGTGCGTTTGAGGCCATGCTCATACCTTTTTGACATGGCACATTTCGTGTGAAGGAAGTTGGTATAACCCACTTCTGTTTGGCATAGACCAAAAATTGATCTAAATGCTTCAACAACTCGTGTATGAGTTGCGTGTCCACAATATCTCTTGGCGCGGAGTGCTTGAAGCTTATTGACTAAGTTGAAATGATTTCCTGGGTTACATTTGTGCTTGTAGATAGTCTTCTTAACCTGTCTCATACTCCTTTTTCTGCTTCGATATATCACCAAACTTACCTTTCTTTTCTCACTTTGGGTTTTCAGTTTTATATCTCACATCAAGATCTAATGGTTGCAGGCAAATTCATACTGTCAGTCAATCTTACAACGCAAGGTTGAGTATTTTAATCTTGGAGATCTTTGGGATCAGTATAGAGAGTGGAGTGCATATGGGATTGGAGTTCCAATCATTCTTGATAATCATGATACTGTAGTTCAATATTATGTTCCATACCTCTCTGCGATCCAAATTTACACTAGCAAATCCCATTCTCTCACTAGGTGCGTGTAACTATGACATAATTTATATTTGTTGCTTCAAATGACTTTTTAAGGAATCATAAAACCGCGATTTGTTTTACTCCTTTGTACAGGTGTATGTTGGAAGATAGTGAAAAGGAATCATTCAGTGATGACAATGAAAGTGAGAAATTGTCTCGATCATCGGATGTTTCAGATGATTCTCTGTTTGACCTGGACGTTTCGTGGTCAGCGAGACATCTTTTAGGGCAATTGTACTTGCAGTATATAGAATATGGTTCTCCTTATGGAAGGATACCTCTCTTTGATAAGGTATTCAAAAATAGGCACTAAACTCGGTTTACAAGTCATAGTTTTCTTTTTCTTTATTCATAATTAGTCGTCGTTAAATTTGGTGAACAGGTAAATGAACTAGCACAAAACTATCCTTGTTTGACATCGTTCAAGTGTGTGGACATCTCACCAGCTAGCTGGATTTCGGTTGCCTGGTAACTATTTCATCTCATTTTTCTGTTACTTGGCAATGCTACACCTCTATTTCAGGTCATTGTTATTGAGAAAAACTGAGTCACTAAGAGGTTTCTTGCCAATCTAGGGAATGCATGTGATACACATCAGTCATGGTTTCCTTCTATCAAAAGGAATACCATCGTGCAATTAGGCCTACGGACATAATTTATGTATCGAGAACACGAGGCTATTCATAGATTTCTAGAGATCGATTCATTGTTGTATAATGGTGTTTTTGGTTCATTAATTCTGACAAATTTGTTTCCTCATCAGGTATCCAATTTACCACATTCCCTCTTGCAGAAATGTAAAGGAATTGTCTACTTGCTTTCTAACTTATCATACAATTTCCGCATCGTTCCAAGGTATGGGCGATCCTTTATTAGTTATGTGCAAGTTATGGATGACAATGCTTTGCCCTTTGATGCAAGAAACCGCGAAGTCACGCAGCGACAACGCCTAGCAATTGATGCACATCTTTTTGTTGTTGTTGTTGTTTCTTAGAAGTCAAACTTTTTTCTTTGTTACATTCACAGATTAAACGCTGATGAACCACATCATTTTGGATCATTGCTATCTGATACAATTACATATTTCCTTCCATGCGATTTCTGCAGAAAACAACGATGTGCCAGAGGCAGTGGCCAACGACTCATGTTCCACAGACTCAGGTGACGTGATGGAGAAAAAGAGCGGCAACAACCGTGTCTCACTTTCTCCCTTTGGTCTCGCCACATACAAACTGCAGGGCGGCCTGTGGATAAACCCTGAAACGTCAGACAGTGAAGTGATGAGCTCCCTCTACGGTGCAGCATATTCTTGGCTGAAGCAGTTAGGAGTCGAACACCATGACTTCGACTTCTTCACTACTCACTAAATGGAAATAACATCCACCTTTCCTCGAGTGCTTGTTCCTCTAGCAACCATCAACCTGCTGAAGTAGAGTTCTGAATAACACTGAAGAGCAAATCTTTTTCTCCAAACTAATAAGATGGTGGGCAACTGCAACTAGTGTTTCGATCCACTAACTCGATGATAGGGCTGCTAATAAGTGATTCTGAAACTCTTGTGATCGAGTGGCTTGCCGTGAGTTTTGTACTGGGGCATGGTGTAGTTCTCACTTTCGAGTTTCATTTTAGTCCCAGCTTTCTGTAACAAATAGCCTTCAAATGTAACCATGATACTTGCCTATCACGAGCAGTATAAGATGAATTATAACTGGATCAAACAACTGTTGGTCTAATGACCTTAATTATCATTAAGCTGGATATCGAGGAATCAGAATTATGCCGGAGATGCTTGAACAGATGCTATGATATTTCTCACAGGGAGTCAATGTAATTGTTAATAAAAATTAAACCACACAGAGCACACAAACACCTTAAAAACAAGCTCAATTACACAATTTTCTCTTGCACCTCATACACCAAAGCAGCTGAAAGTGCTCTTCTTTGGAGTCTGTCCTGTCGCACGATACTTGGCAGCTGCTTCTTCGGCTTTCAGGACCTCCTCCCCGAGCTTCGCATCCACCATTGCTCGCTTCTCATCGGCTTGTTTGTGTACCATTGCTATCTTGTTTCTGACTTTCTCCGCATACTCGGCCTTTTTTTTCTCATAACCTTCCTGTTTGTAGATTCCAAATCGATTACGATACACAACCAAAACTCTTTTTGGACTGCAATCTATGTTTTCAAGTTCAAGAAGGATAACAAATGTGAGGACATGCAATCTTAGAATTGAACCAACAATTATATTATTATATATGAAGCTTCAGCTTGTTCGAAATGACATTGTTGTACGTCTCCAAGTTTCGAGCATTGCTAAAGGTCAATCAGCATAAGTTTGAATTGTCAATTTCTCATGCACAAAGCCAAAGTGTTATAAGTTTAAAAGACATTGTAGGGTGCATTTGAAATTTATTTTTGCGTTTAAGGAGTGGTAAACGCAAAATTTTCATTGTTCTCTATCAATGTTGAGAAATGAGCTTAGAGAGGATTAAGAGGCCTTTTGCGCAAGCTATGACATCGATTTATTTGGAAGGATTCTTAATAACAAACCATATTAAATTATCCATATAGTTTTCTTATGAGGTTGCTCTATTCAACGTGGAAGAAACCATATGGTTTGTGATAGAGGTTAAGATAAACAAATAAAGGAACATACTGTTTTTTTTTTTTTTTTTTTTTTTTTTTTTTTTTTTTTTTTTTTTTTTTTTTTTTTTTTTTTTTTTTTTTTTTTTTTTTTTGAATAACCATGATGGAAAAAAAATTTGAGTATTAAGAATACAACCCTACAAATGACCAAATTAGGACCTACAAGCGCATGATTTAAGTTGACAAATTCTAACAAGTTCAATTATCGAAAGCTACTTACTGTGATCCTAACACACTTAAGGAAAGAAAGTCATACCTCAACCTTCTTCAGGTCGGCTTCCAGACCCGCCTTCTTGGAGTTCTCCCACACCGCGATAGCCTTCTTCTTCTTCTGAGCTCTGTCATCAAACAATTAGGACTTTACCGCTTTCGGTTGAGTTTAAACTCAACATCAATAAACAGAAAGGTGTTCCAAACAAAATCATACTTTTCCAAGAACAAAGAAACACCAGCAACAACATATTCTTACTTGTTATCTGCTTTTGATTTTTCTCCTTCTTCCCATGCCCTGATAAACGATAACTTCTTTTCATGCTCAACCTCTGCCAGAGCAGCATCTTCACACAACAACAGCAGCAGAAGCAGCAGCAGCAATAACAATAAGCTAGCTTTTTCTTAACACAACTAGAAAAAACTTATCAAAACAGTTTTTCGATCCTCACCTCTTTCAGTTGACTTCCTTGAGCTCTTCTCTTTGGAAAAGGAACCTGAATTTCGCAACAAAAAGGAAAAGAAAAATGAAAAAATACTCTAAACACGAGTAGAGCTTATGACAAATGCTTTGATCATGTCAAAAGTGAAAACATTTTTCAGAAGCATACGATTTGTTTATATATAATAGAAGAGTTCAATAATAATAATTACTCAAAAAAAGAATTGTTCTTACTGGAATCCTCCACCTTGACTACTGCCATTTGCTCAGCTTCCTCTCCCATTTCTTGTTTTTGTGTGTGTGACAGTGCAAGGAGAGTCCTCTTTTAGTCTGTTAAATAGCTGCCGTGGCCTCACTCCTTTGCCAAAAGCTATTATTCTTTATCAAGGAAATAATAATAATAATAAAGAATCTGATTTTAGTTGGTCTTAGCTAAGAGGTGCCTCTAGACATGTGAGATTATTCCGCAATCATTAAGGTAGGGGCGAAGAGATTAAACTTTTCCTAATAGTGTTGTTTTGCGGATTCAAAACCTAGCATGTAATTAATTGGTAGCGAAGTTCTTTGGATCTAATTCGCGTATTGATAGATCAACTAAGTGTGTAATAACTTCATTTTGTGCCTCAGAAGTTTGGTTTAGAGTTTTCTAACTTTTTTATTTTAGCACTTGGATTTAGTCTACCTTTTTTCTAGAGTTTTTAAACTTGGAACACTTTAACTATTTAACTTGCTGGTAGAGATTACTAAGTTCTACTATATGTTGGAAATGTAACACATGTTCATAAACATTAATGTACTTAGTTTAAGTCCATAAAGAGAATTCAAATCTATATAAATTGAGCGAGAATCGGGCAATCGGTGTCTACATTTTGCACCGAAGCTCTCTCAAATTATCTTAGAGTTGGAACCTAAAAAAAACAATGAAAGATCACTTCTCAAGCACTAAAATTTCTTATTGAAAGGAAATTATTTTGACTAATTTAATTTAATTTCCATAGCTCTAAGAGTACTCTTAGCCTTTAGCAAAGACAAATAATAATGATGTCTTTTTCCGCCTCTAAATTTGCATTAAAAATAAATTTAAAAAATAAGATATAGTGCCTCTTGAGAATAATCAACACCATGTCATCATTTTAATAATTAAAATTTTAAAAATATATATGCATGCTATATTTTTAATAAAATATTAAATTAATCTAGACTAATTAATTGATTTTAATGATAATTTGAAGAAAGAAATTTAAAGATTTTAAAATTCTATTTTTTAAAAAAAATATATAAATCAAATGGATAAAATGAAATTTCGCATTTTATTTACTAGAAAAATTTATCCTTTGAATACATACATGGATTATGCTTGTCACTTTCATACCCGTAGGATAAAACAAAGACACAATTGATCTTTGTTTAGATCACTTTTTTTAACTTTGCCAAGAATATGATGCTTAGTGATCTAGTTTAATTGACATAATTAATTTATAATAAATTTCTTCTCCTTTTTCAAATATTAGAATAAATATGTTAATAACAATGTGACGATAATTGAGGATGGAATAACACACCTTTTTCCCTTTTTTCTCCTTTATTCTTGCCATGGGTGGTTCAAGTGTCAATATAACAAAGAATTTGGGCATCTAATCTTTTTAATTGATAAGCTTATTATGTGGGCAAGGTGAATAATATCGCATTGATTGGTTATTATGTTGTCTCCATCACATTTAATTTCATTTAAATTAGTTATTATTCTATAAAAAAATAATTTTGGGAAGAGGACGTCATAATAAAATAATAAAAGGTTTCCAATGATGTTTTTAAGAATTAAAATGATGGAGGATGATCCTGTGGCATAACGAGGTGGACTCCCAAGAGTGAGATGGACTCGAGCACTATCTCCGCTAGCTTCGAACTGTAAGAAAGATGGTCGTCAGCAACTCACCGGGAGAAATACCCGGTAAGGCCCTCGACAATCAAGTTGGTCTCCGATAGAAGAAATATTGAAAGTAGAAGAAGAACTGTAGCAAAATTTTATCGCGTGTACCTGCGTGTGAAGTGCAGAGGACCTTATATAGTCAAGGGAGCTGACAATGTCTGCCCCGCGTCTGCCACCTTTTTGTCTCATGTGGAGACAGGATCAGGGGTACTGTCAGCTCGCCGATCGACGCCGACCAGTCTGACGCGGGGCAGGGGTCGTTGTGGTACGAAGTGCCAGGGTCTGTCAGGAAAATACTGTATCAGCGAGATATTCGCGATTCGGACACGAGTGGTATTAGACCTGAGCCGTCCTGCATCGATTTTCGTATCACTTTTGCCAGTATAGTGTCAGGGAGTGGGCGTTCCTTAGAAAAACGATAATTCCCGAGCTGGAACGCCGACCGGCTGCCCCGAGTGAAATCTTGTCGTACAGCCAATACCTCCCGGATTAGAACAAAGTACTCCCCGAGTCAAGGAGCACTCGGACTTGGGCAATCCGACTCGTTCTTGAGTCATAGGATTAGGGTACAGGGAAACCGGCAACTGGATGTCAAACGAGTGTTGTCCGGATGACCTTAGGCCCGACAATCGGTATCTCTCGCTAGGGGCTAGTTGAGAATGCGTATCGAGCAACGGATTGAGTTGGACACTCGGTATTTTCAAGTGGGATCAACTTAGAGTACATCCGATTGGCCACTTAGTCTGGCGATTCGGCCCGAGTGAGACTCGGGCTCCTAATCCGGCTAGCTATATTAATTTATCCGTGCATCCATGATCCTGACCTATCCTTGTACAGTGTTAGGTTGGCCGACCGAACATTTTTAGTCAGTTAGATTGCGAAGAGCCACTGCGACGCCATGGACACAGGAAACGAAGGGTGCTTCAGCCGTCGTCTCCTCAAAAGAAGTCCACTCTAAGCTCTCTGTCAGTCCGAAAGCTTCCCGAGCCTCACTTCATGGAGCAGTGTGGCCCGGATGGGAATTATTTCCCATCATTCCATCAACTTAAAAGAAAAAAAAAATAGGTTTTTTCCTTGAAGGCATTATATGCATTCAGGATGTGGGATCCGCTGCATTAAATTATAAGAGTAGCGAGATTATTTCTCATCCATCCGTCGTAGCCCATCTTATAAAATAAAAAAATGATAAATTAGACCGTAGATAAATTAAATCTAAAATAATTGGTTCGGTCTTATGAAAATTTTTCACCGATCACCAGGATAAATCGGGAAGTGTTCGCGGTGAGTTGTCTAGAAGCCCAGCATTCTAAGATTCGCGCTCCATTTGAAAAAAAAAATTTCTATAAAATATATCGTAATTGAAGATCGAACCATCTTATAGCTGTGTAGCTGGGTGGAAGGAAAGAAGTTCCCTCGGTATAGTTGTTATTTGCATAAAAAAATTATTTCATTTGAGATCAATACTCAGCTAATAGCGAATGTAAAATATTTTATTGGAGGTTCGAGGTCTCCAATATAAAAGATCTTTATGTTAATATAAATTATTTTTCATAATTTTATCTATACGTATCCAAGTTGAAAAGCTAATAATATTGTGCCGTTGAGTGAGATTTATCACATTTTACTTCAATCATGGATGGAAAGAAAGGATCTCTACTTTAACAAGATGTGGGACCCGCTGCGTTAAATTATAAGATTAATGAAATTCATTTTATAGTGGGTCATTGTGGGCGCTTCTTGTGCGCCTTTGTTGTGCCCCGGTAAAAATGATTAAGGATATTTTTTTTAATTTCGGATGATCGATTTGATTTTATGAAAATTTTTCATCGGTGTTGTTAGAATAAATCGAGAAGCACTTATGATGAACGATCTAAAATCCCAGTATCTCAGAGTTCACGCTCCTATGTTGTGCTCTTGTGGTGTTGTGCCTTTGTTTTTTTTGTGCCCTTGTGCAAAAAAAAAAAAAAAAACCCACCACGGGTTGGCTCGGTTGGTAAGGCGTCTGGTTGCTTGTATTGGAGGTCTCAGGTTCGAGAGTCGCCAGTCACGCACGGGATAAAAACCTAGTCTGTTGACTTAAATCCTCTCGGCCCCAAGCGCCTTACCTCACCAGTAAAATCATGATTTATCCCTGGTCCGGGCCCCACAAGTGTCCAGAGGGGGTAAAACACGATTTTACTGGTGGGGTAAGGCGCCTGGGGTCGAGAGGATTTAAGCCAGCAGACCAGGGTTTTACCCCGTGTGTGACTGACGACTTTCGAACCTGAGACCTCCGATGCAAGTAGCCAGACGCCTTACCAATCGAGTCAGCCTGTGGGGCCTTTTTTGTGCCCTTGTAAAAGGTGGAACCGCCACCTCAGCGCCCCCTGGTCCCGGCCCCACAAGTGTCCGGAGGGGGTAAATTACAGTTTTACTGGTGAGGTAAGGCGCCTAGGGCCGAGAGGATTTAAGCCAGCGAACAAGGTTTTTACCCCGTGTGCGACTGGCGACTCTCGAACCTGAGACCTCCAATGCAAATAGCAGACGCCTTTTTTGTGCCCTTATTGGCAAAAGGCGAATCGCTCGCCCCCAGCGCCCCCAGCGCCCCCCCCCCCCGCCACCCGTCCCAGGGCCAACACGAAGGAGGTAAATCACGGGGGCTACTAGCCCGGATGCTGTGGCTAGCGCGTGGGGAGGGTGGGCATACTGGCTTTGCCAGGATTTGACCCCCAGGCCTCTTGGTGGCAACACCCACGCACTAACCATCAGTCCATCCCGTGGGGACACCTTTTTTGTGCCCTTGTGGAACAAAAAGGTGGAACCGCCACCTTAGCGGCCCCTGGTCCCTGCCCCATAGGTGCCCAGAGGGAGGCAAATCACGGTTTACTGGTGGGGTAAGGCGCCTGGAGCCGAGAGGATTTAAGCCAGCAGACCAGGTTTTTTACCCCGTGTGCGACTGGCGACTCTCGAACTTGAGACCCGGTTTTGTGCCCTTGTAACAAAAAAGGTGGAACCGCCACCTTAGCGCCCCCTGGTCCCTGCCCACAAGTGTCCAG
>JAGFNQ010005080.1:230012-441705 GCA_024364735.1 Boesenbergia rotunda
GACCTGGGCCTTCGAGTAGGAGTCGCCGAAGGCTCCGAACGAAGTAAAACTCGTTCGTGTTTGTGTGTTCGTTTTTTTTTGTTTCTTTCGTTTCCGCTGTGCACGCTTTTTAAAGCGCTCTGATTTTTTTAAAACGCACGTGATTCACCCCCCTCTCACGTGCATCGATCCTACAAACACAACGTTTACTTAAATTAAATTGAAATTTTAATTAACGTTTTAAAGCAACTTTAATTAAAGAAAATTTACTTAAAAACTTTAATTAAATGAAACTTTAATAAAGTTTTAATATAATTAAAACTTTATTATTTTAATTTCAAGTCAAATGTTGACTTGATAAAAGTCAACTTAGTTGACTTTTCATCAAATCGTCGATTGGGTGATTTCCGGCCAACCGGAGTTAGGTTCATCCGAACCCGACTCTGGCCTTTCGCCCCTCGAACGTGCTTCCGCCAGGCTTCTTGTCCCTCGGACGTCGAAAACGTCCTTCTTGGTCCACCGGCGTACTCTTCCGCAACTTCCGCGTCCCTCAGCCGTCGGCTCACTTCCCCGTGCAATCCTTCTCATCCGTTGCGTCTTACGCTCGACTTCCTCCGTACTTAAGTTCCTGCACACTTAGCAGAGGGATTAAAACCAACAGGACCTAACCTAACTTGGTTGATCGCATCAAAACCTTACCGAGGCACCAACAGAAACAAGGGCACAAAACCGCCCCCCACGGGCTGGGTGAGTGGGTAAGGCGTCTGCTGCTTGAAACGGAGGTCATGGGGTCGAGAGTCGTCAGTTGCGCACGAGGTAAAAATCCTGATCTGCTGACTTAAATTCTCTCGGCCCCCAGACGTCTCCTCCACCCTCAGTAAATCTGTGATTTACTTCCCTCTGGAAACCTCGTGGGGCAGAGACCAGGGGGTCGCTGAGGTGGCGGATCCATCTTTTTTGAAACAAGGGCACAAAACCAGTCCTCATGTGGATCCGGAGTGGTTAGTGCATGGGGGTGTTGCACAAGATCGAACCTGAGTTCAAGTCGCACGAGGCGCACTGGATTAAAACTCTAGGCGTTTGGTGTATCAATTTTCGGCTTAACTGTGTACTAATTACTCCAGGGACCGTGACTTACCTCCCTCGTGATGGCCTTGGGACGGGTGTGGCGGGGGCGCTGGGGGCGAGCGATTTCACCTTTTTGCACAAGGGCACAAAACTGTGATTTACCTCCCTCTGTGAAACCTCGTAGGGTAGAGACCAGGGGGTCGCTGAAGTGGCGGATCCACCTTTGAAACAAGGGCACAAAACCGGCCCTCACGGGCTGGCTCGGTTGGTAAGGTGTTTGGCCGTTTGTTCCGAAGGTCTATAGTCGTCAGTCGCACATGGGGTAAAAGCCTAGTCTGCTGGCTTAAATCCTCTCGGCCCCAAGCGCCTTACCCGACTAGTAAACCGTGATTTGCTCCCTTAGTTTGCTCATGCAGCTCTAATTCACAAAATAGTTCATCCAGATTAATTTTTGAAAAGTTCCTAGAAATTTTATAAGCATCTATAATAGATGCCCATAGTGAATTTCTAGGGAACGCATTTAACGCATACCTTATGATGTCCCGGTTCTCCTGTTTGTGCCCGATCATGTGGAGTCCATTCAATATGTTCTTAATCCGGGCGTGGAGTTGACTTGCTGATTCTCCTTCCTGCATTTTTATGTTAAATAACTTATTCAATAACAGATCTCTCTTTGTTACCTTTGCATCAGAAGTGCCTTCATATAATTCTGTTAATTTGTCCCATAGCTCCTTCGCCGAGTCGGTTGGTCCAATTCTGTTTAGCTCCTCTTTGGTAAGTCCACACTGGAGGGTGTTCTGAGCTTTGAACTCGGTCTGAGCCTTTTTCTTCATCTCCGGGTTCCATCTGTCGGGCTTCAGTGGAGCATTATTTCCCTCATCCATTGGCGGTGTGTAGCCTGTTTGAATTGCGAACCACTGATCCATGTCGGTCTTCAGATAAACCTCCATCCTTCTCTTCCAGTAGGGAAAGTCTTCCCCATTAAAGAGGGGAGGGCGGGCAGTGTTATAGCCTTCACCTTGAGCCATCTGAAATAGACCACACAAAAACTTGTCCCAAGACTAGGTCTTGGATTAGTAGTGTGGTAGGAAAAGGAGAAGAGAGAGAAACAGCGACTCGAAATGGTGTTGCACCAAATTCGAGTAAAATCAAACGAAAAAAAAAAAATCCAAATCTAGGCAACAATACCTAATTTAGATCATGTGTAGCGAAAAACCAAAAATCGAAAAAAGAACTGGATTTCCCCCGGCTCTTATGGTGGTTGCACCGATACAGAGCGTACCAGGCTCTGATACCACTTGTAGGATCAGATGCACGTGAGAGGGGGGGTGAATCACGTGCGTTTTTAAAAAAAAAATTAGAGCGCTTTAAAAAGCGTGCACAGCGGAAACGAAAGAAACGATTATGAAAAACGAACACACAAACACGAACGAGTTTTACTTCGTTCGGAGCCTTCGGCGACTCCTACTCGAAGGCCCAGGTCCCTCGGACCATTCCGTTGGGCAATCCACTAAAACTCTCTACCGGTAAAACCCCGATAGAGTAGGCGAGTACAAAAGAATTGAAAGTGTGACAACCCCACACTTTCAAGTAATTAAATGCAATAAAATATATATTAAAAAATTAAGTTCTTCTTTTTACCGACGTCCGGAGTAGGTCGACTCTTTCGGGGCAGCAGGACGTCGTCGGCTCGAAGTGAAGCGTTTCCGGAGCAAGGCGCGAGCGTAGAAGAACTTTGAGGCGTTGGAAGAAGTGTATTTCTCCAAGCTTGGGGTCGAGGGGTGCTATTTATAGCACCTAGGGCGCCCTGGACGTCGGGGGCGCCCTGCCACGTGTCAGCCGATCCACACTTCGCTCGGTCAAGCTTTATCCCACCCGAATAGGGATGAGGTTTGACCTCTGGGGCGCCCTGGTCGCTGAGGGCGCCTTGGTTGACGCGGTCTTCTCGGCTGGATAGAGTTGATCGGCCTCGCTGGCAGAGGCGCGGAGCACCTTGGCTCCTGAGGGCGCCCTGGGCGCTGAGGGCGCCCTGGGCGCTGAGGGCGCCCTGGGCGCTGAGGGCGCCCTGGGAGCTGAGGGCGCCCTGGGCGCTGAGGGCGCCTTCGGCCAGTGCTTCGCCGAACTCCTTTTTGCTTTAACTGTTTCTTGTTCACCTTGGAGGCGCCCTAGACACTCAGGGCGCCCTACTCAGCTGCTGCCTCACTCCTTTGAGGCTCTCTGAGCTGCAGACACAGGTTCCTTCGGTCCTGCATCCAGGGTTAGTCCAAAACACAATAACATAATAAATTATTAGATTTATACAGCCTTAGCTGTCTTGGTTCTGACTTTGGTCTCCAAAATGGAGCCCTAGGTCGAACCGACGCCTGCTGTTCCCTCGACGGGGAACGTGTCCTCACTGGTTCGCTCCTCCAGTGACTTACCTCACTTACCCTTTGTGCAGCTTTACTTGACTTCTTGACCCACCAGGACTTCCTGCCAAGGCTCAACCACCCTGGTCTTCCTGGCAAGTCTCAACCAACTTGGTCTTCAGCCAGTTGTCAGGTCCCGCGGACCCAACTGGACTTCCCGCCAGGACTCAACCATCCTGGACTTCAGCCTGGTGTCTGGTCCTAAGTCTTTCAACCCTGCACACTTAGTAAAGAGGTTAAACACCAACAACCCTAACTTTAACCACTTTATCATACATCAAAACCCGAGTTTGACCGTTAGTGCAAACTGCACCAACAGAAGAGAGACGGTTCTCTGTTGCCATAACACTGATTCATCCTTCACCTTGTTGCGAAAACTCTTGAGCATTGATTCAGCATCTTGAAGCTTCTGAAAACTTAAGCATTCCCTGAAGCTACTGCATCCTGAGAGCTTTGAGCAAGAAAGAGAAGTTTTGCAAGCAGACACCACGCGAGAAGGAGGAGCTGGGTGAAGGCTCTTGCCAGGATCTTGCTGGGTTGTGAGTTGTGCATTGTATACTGTCTCTTTCGCGCTCTGTAAGCTTTCCTAGTCTCTGTGCTGTATTTCCATCATTTTCTTGAGACTATCTGCTGTAGAGAGGTTTCTCCACCGAGAAGGAGGTGTTATCTTATCCAGATTTCCCGGGGCTTGATCTGCCGATGATCAAGGGATCGCCCACCTCGCGGGCACGCCAAGAAGTAGTGGCAAGTTATCCCCGAACCTTGTAAATCCTCCTTGTTAGCGCCTTGAGCTTGTGCTTAGTTTAGGGTTTTAGGTTCTGCAATTCTGTTTCTCTGTTTTGTATTGTTTCCGGTGATGTTGCTAACCTTCAAGTGCAGAAAACCTAAAAGAGCAAGAAATTAGTGTCTGGCTACATTCACCCCCCCTCTATAGTCATCCAAGCACCAACAATACCATCCCACAACAAGATAGAACATGAAAAACCAAGTAAAATAGGCCAAATTAGCTCCAAATCATGATTTAAATGGGAAAAATTAAACTGTACAAAGTGTTATCTTTTTCCCAATCGCTTCATGATGAAGTTTGATAAAAATCGGTTTGAAGGGAGAAGCTTTACTAACCCTAGTTGTAGATCGGAGGTGGGAGGAGGCTAGAGAAGCGTTTCTAGGGCTTGGGAGTACCTTAGATCGCAAGGAGAGGTTGGGAGGAGACGAAGGCTCGCAGGGGTGGCATGCAAAACCCTAGGTTTTGGCCACCCCCGCGCGGTCTGTTTTTTATTAAAACCCGCGGATCAGTCGACTGCCCCTGGGGCAGTTGACTGAGAAAACGAACAGAAAGTTCCTCAGGTGGGATCAGTCGACTACCCCTGGGGCAGTCGACTGATAAAACGAACAGAAAGTTCCCAGTTTCGAATTCACCTGGACCAGTCGATTGGTTCTAAACAGTCGACTGGTACCTGAATTTCAATTTCTCAGCCTAATTTCAGAAATATTAATTAATTCCATAAATCTCCAAAAAATCTAAAATTTCATGGAGAGATTTGTGAAGCTTATATCTTCTTGGGGAAAAATATATTTCCAAACAAAACTACTCCGGATCCCAAGATTGGTACGAAATTCAACCCTTCCTAAATTGTATCATTTAAACTTATCCAAAAGTCCTAATTTTGACCTCTCCTTGATGTATCTTCTCATATCTGACCATAATACATTTCTAGCACTGAGTTATATGGCATTTATCCATTAAACCCTAATTTTTATCAAATATAATCCGATTTTCATCTTTTTCTCCATAAATCTCCTTTTAATGTGTCAATTCCCTAGGATCAAGACTCACCTTAGTTTCCAAACCCTTTGGCACATTCCATAGTCCACTTAATCCACTAGGAGAAATCCTCCTGAGATCCATTGACCATGGATCTCATTTTGGCTTCTAGAGCTCCCCCTCGAGCTCTTAGTCCTAGCTACCTCCCTAGGTAACTTATCTACAAATGCAAGACCACACCGGTGTTCCTCCGATGCTTCTTGACCTTCAACTATCACTCTCTTAACTTTGTATACCTTCTTCTTGGTCAAATCCTTCTTTCTCTTTTAAATGACTTTTCTTTGTCATTTTTGACCTTCCCTCTACCATAGTCATAGGGCATCCTTGAATATGACTTTGTACTATTATTTGACCTTCTAGGGTGATATCCTAGACCTGGCCTATCATTTCTAATGTGTTGATCCTTAGGTATCACACTCAATCCCTTGGATCCTCTAATGAGTCTATCTAGATTCTTTTCTAATTTATCAAGTTTTACTCTTAAAACTTGATTTTCCTTTTCTAAATTCCTTACCTTAGTATCACTATGCCTATTTTGATCATTCCTAGATCTATCCATTTTCCTAGGCATGTGTCTCCCTTTCTTAGGGTTGATGCCTTGATCCTTAGGTCTAGAAACCCTAGATCTATCTGAAACATGGATTCTTTGGTATTTTGGCAGGCAATAGTATTTCTATTTCTATCATGATACTTAAAACCAAAAGTGCGCATAGGCAAGCAATCATTATTTCTAGAATTCATAGAACCATTAGAAGCATAAGTAAAGTTAGGGATCACCTCCCTTACCCTTGTAGCTCTCCCTTGATGTTAACTCCTTTTCTTCTCAACTTTTTTCCATCTCCTTAAATGTTCCATCTTCTTGAGCTCTCTTTTTCTTGGACATTGAGTGTGATAATGTTCTAGCTCCCCGCAAGTATAGCACCTAATGTGCTTCTTTTCTTTCTTTTCCCTACAACCCACATTAGATTTAAAATGAATTGAGTTGGGTTTAGGGATTACTTCCTTTTTACCTAGTGGACACTTGTCCTTGTAATGCCCCTTCTTGTTGCATCCAAAACATATGATGTGCTCTTTTGATTTGGCTTTGGTGGAGGTTGGAGCTACTTCTTGCTCCGGTATAGAAGTGGGTCTCTCCTCCCCCTCAATTCTTGAAGTTGACACCTCTTCTTCTTCTCTTGATGAGGTGGATTATCTCTCACTTGATTGTGCCTCTTCACTTGCTTCTTGGTCTTCTTGGACCATTGAACTTATATCTTTGGGCTTTTCAACTATTTGAGCTTGTATAGGATTCTTATGACATTCTTACAACTTGTTCCACAACTCATGTGCACTTCTATATTCCCCAACACCACTCAAAACATCATTAGGCAAAATATTAACTAATATACCAATTACCTTCTCATTTGTCATAGATTGTTCTTGTTGCTCTTTAGTCCAACATCTAGGTCGGAGTTTCTTTCCGTGCTTATCTCTTGGAATTTCAAAGGGCTTTTCTATTATCATTATGCATTCCCACTCCATTCCAAGCCAAGTCTCCATCCTTGACTTCCAATAACCAAAATCTTCATGATCATAGGATGGTGGAGTGTTGATATCATCCCCCAAATTGTCTTCCATCATTCTTCTCCTCTAGCTTGTGTTCTTTTGGCAGTTATTCCAACGAGAGTGGACCTTCGATCTGATACCACTTGTTAGATCGTTGTTGTCTTGCTAGAGGGGGGTGAATAGCAACTTTCGAATTTCTCTACTTACAACGTTAGCAAGTGCAAGCGGAAATCTAATAAAACAAATGAAAACAATGCTAACGCACCTATTTACATGGTTCGGAGATAAAAACTCCTACTCCACGGCTGCCCGTAAAGTGGGCGATCCCTAATCCGTCAGTGAATGATTCTCCGGAGCACCTCCGGCTAAATCGCGTAGCTCCTTGTGGGTGGAGAAACCTCACCACAATCTTTGGACATTACCTGAGCACAACAGGCTACTAACTCACTCTATCCAAGCAAGTTTCGCCAGGGAACAGTAGCCTTAAACGAGCTCCTTTAAATAGAGCTCGAGTAGTAAATGACCACTACCAGTCGACTGGTCCCACTCAGATTCGACCGTTACAGCCAACGTTCGAATCACCAACCATTACCAGTGGGGCAGTCGACTGGTCCTTCCCTAAGCCTAAGGTTACCCTTCCCGAGTACATTTCCCTCCGCACTCGAACCCTCCCGGCTTAGTTCCTGAGTACAAACACTCACACTCGGACCCTCACGACCTGGTCGACTCTTCACCAGCAGCCTCGACTGTTGCCTTCACGCCCTCTTCGTCTTTGACCCTCGTCCCTCAGATGTGCACATAAGCCTCTAGCTTGCCTCCATGCCATCCTTCACGTACGCCTCGAAGTTCGCGTCCCTCGGCTCATCGTCCCTGCTATCCATGGTCTCTCAGGTGCGCACACAAGCCTCCAGCATGCCTCCATGCCACCCTTCACCTGAAGACATCAACCAAGTCTATGTGTACCTGCAAACCTGCACACTCACATACACATATTAGTCCAACAACAAACCCTAACTTAATCATATTGACACACACATCAAAACTCATGATCCTCTAGATCATACTTGGGTCGATTGCCTCAACAGTCCTCACTAACAACCCGCTCGCCCGAGTCCTCACCAATCCTGAAGCTTCGGATCGGCTGATCAAGTGGACGACGGAGTTAAGCGAGTACGGTATCGAGTATCAGCCTCGCGCCGCTATCAAGGCACAAGCCCTCTCAGACTTCATGCTGGAAATCGTCCCGGAGGCCAAGGCCGAAGGAATGTGAAAGATCTACGTGGATGGGTCCTCCAACAGCCAGCATAGCGGGGTTGGAGTGTTAATGGTTTCCTCTCAGGGAGACATATTACATTTGTCCATCCGGCTCCACTTCAAAACTACCAACATGAAGCCGAGTACGAGGCGATCCTAGCGGGCCTGCAAGTAGGGGTGAGCAAAAATTCGGGTAAACCGAATAAACCGACCGAACCAACCGATTTTTTAATTTCGGGTGGTTAATTCGGAATTTCGGTTAATTCGGTTTTTAAAATTCGATTATTTTGGTTATATCGGTTCGGTTTCGGTTTTTCCACTGTTATTCGGTTAAACCAAATAAACCGAAATTATCAATTCGGTTGGGTGGGCCGTGGGGCTGGACTGCAGATACGTAGGGTGGGCTGGCGACTGCTGCAGCCTGCCTCTGCAGTGCACTGCTGCTGGCCTGCTGTTGAGGTAAATATTAAATAATATTATATACTAATATGTAATTGAAAAATGAAAAGTAAGGTAAAAATTGTCTTCGGTCTATTCGGTGAAAACCGAAAAGTCTAAAAGGTAAAAATCGGTCTATTAGTATATTATATACTAATATACTAATATATTTTTTTTTTTTGCAAGGAAACAATTTGTAGTTCGGGACGGTTAAAATTAGATTAGGATCAAAATACACAAAATTAGATTATAGTCAAAATTATTCGGTCAAATCGGTTAATTCGGTTAAAAACCGAATTAACCGATTTTTTTTCGGTTCGGTTTTCTCGGTTTTGATTCACAAATTCGGTCGGTTCGATTTTTTGGGGAAAATTCGGTTTATTCGATTTTCAGTCTATTCGGTTCGGTTTTAACCGAATACTCACCCCTACCTGCAAGCAGCTAAGCACATGGGGGTCAGTCGGGTTACTGTATATTTGGACTCTCAGCTGGTAGCGCAGCAGATAAAGGGCGATTTTGAAGTCAAGTGTGAGCGACTGCAGCAATATGTATCCCTTTACGAACAGCTAAAGGCCTCCTTCATGGAAGTTATTCTGCAGAAGACTCCAGGACTGACAATGTTCGGGCTGAGAGCTAGTCAAGCTGGCCAGCTCCATGTCCACTTGGCAACTGGATGAGCCTAGTGCCACGGAGGGGACGGTAGCGCAAATTGGAGAGGAAGCCGAGGGCGACACCTGGACTGATTGGAGGGATCCCTACGTGGAGTTCCTGTGTAGCAGGATCATTCCAAACAGAGACCAAGAAAGTCGGCTATTCCGCCGTCGGGCGGCCAAATTCACGATGGTCGGCGATCAATTGTATAGGAGGGCCTTTGCATGGCCTCTCCTCAAGTGCGTCGGGCCGGAGGAGGCCGACTACGTGATGAGGGAGGTACATGAAGGCATATGTAGATGTCACATCGGAGGAAAATCCCTGTCCAGGAAGTTATTTTGGCAGGGTATTTTTGGCCTACCCTACAGACCGATGCTCTTAAGTTCGTAGCTGGGTGTGAGATCTGTCAAAGACATCAACATGTGACTCACCGCCCGACTGGGCCCTTGCGAGTCTCTACAGTGTCCTGCCCTTTTGATCAGTGGGGAATGGACATTGTAGGCCCCTTTCCCGTTGGGCTACAGCAGAAGAAATTTCTGCTGGTTCTCTTTGATTACTTTTCCAAATGGATAGAAGCCGAACCTCTGGCGAACATCACGGAGGCGGCGGTGATGAAAGCCTTATGGAGTGACATTGTCTACCGATACGGCATCCCTCACAAGCTAGTGTCGGACAACGGAAGACAATTCTCAGGACGCAAGCTGAAAGAATGGTGCGAAGGGTTGGACATTCAGCAAGCCTTCACCTCTGTGGCCTACTTGCAGGGCAATGGACAAGCCGAGGTCGTCAATCGAGAAATCCTGTGGGGACTAAAGATAAAGCTAGACCACGTCAGGGGCAGCTGGGTCGAAGAACTCCCTAGCATCTTGTGGTCCTACCGTACTACCCCGCGGGAAGGAACAGGCGAGAGCCCTTTCCAACTGGTATACGGGGTGGAGGTCGTCATCCCCGTGTAGGTAGGAGAGGAATCTGCCCGACGGTAATACTATCGCAAGGAAGACAACGATCAAGAGCGTCTGATTGACCTTGACCTCATCTCTGAGGTGCGAGATAAAATAGTGGCCCGGCTAGAAGCCTATCGACGAAGGATGCAGCAAGCCTATAATCGCCGGGTGATCGCTCGCAGCTTTGAAGTTGGTGACAAGGTCTGGAAGAGGATCAAGCCGGTCGGTGACCCTGGGAAGCTGGAGCCGCAGTGGGACGGACCATATGTTATCGTCAAAAAACTCACCGGGGGTAGCTATTATCTAGAAGACGATAAAGGCAAGAGGCTGGAAAGGCCATGGCACGCCAACCATCTCCGCCCTTATCGTACTCGGTGAGGTATTGTTTTGTTTGATTGCTTGTTGTATTCTTTATTTCCACTGTCCTGCAGTTCTATAAATAAAAAGCGCGTACGGAATATTATGCGGGTAGTGCTGAATCTTTACCTAGGCAAAAATCCTACTGCCTCTCGGTGAGTAGGCTTGGCCTCGGAGCTGCACATGCCCGGCCAAGAGATGCAAAACTCTACTACCTCTCGGTGAGTAGGCTTGGCCACAGAGCTGCACATGGCCGACCAAGAGCTGTAAAACCCTACTGCCTCTCGGTGCGTAGGCTTGGCCTCAGAGTTGCACATGCCCGGCCAAGAGCTGTAAAACTCTACTGCCTCTCGGTGAGTAGGCTTGGCCTCGGAGCTGCACATGCCCTGCCAAGAGCTGTAAAAACCCCACTGCCTCTCGATAAGTAGGCTTGGCCTCGGAGCTACACATGTCCAGCCAAGAGCTGCAAAACCCTACTGCCTCTCGGTGAGTAAGTCTGGCCTCGGAGCTGCACATGCCCGACCAAGAGTTGTAAAACCCTACTGCCTCTCGGTGAGTAGGCCTGACCTCGGAGCTGCACATGCCTGACCAAGAGCTGTAAAACCCTACTGCCTCTCGGTGAGTAGGCTTGGCCTCGGAGCTGCACATGCCCGGCCAAGAGCTGCAAAACCCTACTGCCTCTCGGTGAGTAGGCTTGGCCTCGGAGCTGCACATGCCCGACCAAGAGTTGGAAAACCCTAATGCTTCTCGGTGAGTAGACTTGGCCTCGGTGCTGCACATGTCCGGCCAAGAGCAGTAAAAGCCTATTGTCTCTCGGTGAGTAGGCTTGGCTTCGGTGTTGCACATGCTCGGCTAAGAGCCGCAAAACCCTATCGTCCCCATGGAACCCTTGTCTCTTAAGACGGGGGTGCAAGCCCCTAGATGCTTGAGGCAGAGGGAAACCTCGGCTCTCACTGGGAGGTGGGGCACTGGCCAAAGACAAAACATCTCAAGGTAGGCAGGAAATCACTCAGAATATAAGAAGTTCAGGGATGTTTACATTCAAAGCTGAAGCGACTACATATTTATCCTACAAGAGAAAGCCTAAAAAGAAGAAGAAAATGCAGCGGACGAGAAGTGGCCAGGGAGCCCGGGCCTAGGCTAGAAACGATTCTATAGGTCCTGCTCTTCAGGAGTAAGCTCGTCCCAAACCCGCTAGACAGTTATAGTGCTCAAGTCTGCTCTTCAGGAGTAAGCTCGTCCCAGACCCGCTAGACAGTTATAATTTTCAAGTCTGCTCCTGGCTTTAGCAGTTGGTCCTTCTCCAACTGGATGATAGTGTCATGGAAGCCCTATTTGAGGCGCTTCAATGCCTGCCCGACTAAAATCTCGGCGTACTCCTCCGATTGCAGGAACTTAGCCTTGGACTCCTCTTCAGCCTTGGATAGTTGGGTTGTGTGGTCACTCTGCTGCTGCTGCAGTTTGTCCTCAACCTCCTTCTTGGCAGCCTTCAGCGTCGCCACCTCCCGGGATAGACAATCCTGAGCCGCTAATGCTTCTTAGAGCTTCTGGGTAACAGCGGAAGCTTAGGCCTTGAACCGGGTAACCTACTCCTGGAGGTCGGCAGCATAAGAAGTCGATAGCTCTAAGTCATATTCTTTCAGAGTCATTAGGCGCTCCCGTTCCATATTCCGCTCCTCCAGGGCTTTCTTGGCAGATTCCAGGAGGCCGACTTGATCAGACAACTCCGTCGTCCGAGTCTGGAGTTGCTCCCGCTCTTGGGACATTTTCTACAAGTCCTCAGTGAGGGCTTGATTCTTCTCAGACCCAAGGCGTTCTCGGAGTCGATACCCGTGCAAAGTATCCTCAGAAGCTATTAGGGTACTGAGATAATACTCTATCTTCGCGCGGAGGGTTCGGTTGACCTCCAACTGCAGGAAGCCGGCTTCGCGGGCACGGCCAGCCTGATGTAGCATGCCCAGATATTGAACTGATCCAGCTACCTGCCACGGTAGAATAGGAGGAAGAATTTCCTCAGCAGGGAGCCCTGAATGGCTAGGGACGTCTCTCGGGTCAAGGACGTCCTCCTTTGAACTGGAAGACATCGGCGAACCCTCAGAGGTGACCCCCTTTATCCGGATGGATTGGGAACTGTCTGTCGCCTTCTTCTTCTTCACTGGGGCCTTCCGGTGGGAGTTGGGTAGGTCCCTGGATGCCTCCTTACCGCGTGGAGTAGGCAGAAGGTCGGTCGAGGGAACCGGGGTGTCGATGATGGGAGCCATGGTCGCGGCGGCGAGGGAGGAAGGTCCTTCCTGAACTCTCGAGGACTGAGGAGTTGCATCCTCGTGGGTGGCAGAGCGCAGGAACTCTGAAGATATGCCCTTCTTTAACCTCTTCAGGGGGTGATCCCTATGGGATAGCCGCTTCCGCCGTCTTTTCTCAGTGGCGGGGGTCTCTGAAGGCGCGACAGATGGAGGCGGTGCAACTTCTCCCCCTGGTGCCTCGGTAGGAGAGGCAGTCAAACCCCCTTCAGGGTCCGTCGACAGCTCGGATGCTCCAATATCTTGGGGGACCTCTAGGGCTTCCTGGTCTACGAAGGGCTCGTCCACTTCCTCGTAGCCCTCAACGGAGGCACCCACAGGAGCGAAGGAAACTGAAGCGGGAACAAGCGCCTGTTCGTTGGCCTGGTCTCACTTCAGGATCTGGTTCATCACTTGAGAAAACACAACATCGTCTACAAACAAAGAGACAAAAAGGCATTAGTTAGCATTAACCAGGAAATGACCAAGATAAAAAAGAACTTACGAAGACGAGGGCTAAGGCTTGTGGCTTTCGGACTAAGCTCGGCCCGATGAAGGAGCTCCTTGCATTGCACCAATTGGAGGTTGTGGAACTCCATCCCTGTCAGGATATCCCTAGCCCTTTGATATCTCGCGTCCTGCTGGATGTCGCCGACGTCTGGGATAGGTGGCAGATTTTCCGTCCAGTGGATAGGACTAAAGGGACGCTCAGGAAGTTGGATATAGAAGAACCGTTCCTTCCATGCCTTGTGGGAGGAAGGAAGACCCCTCAGGAACCTATGGCTAGAACGGGCAGTAAAGCCAAATGCCCCCCGGGACCCGACCGGGACAAAGAAAAAATGGAAGAAACGGGGGGTCAGAGGAATGTCGAAAAGTTTGAAGAGTACAAAAGCTCTGCCCATCTGGGCAAAAACATTTAGAGCCATTTGTTGGAGCGAGATGCCGAAGTATTTAGCAACACTCATGTAAAAAGGGGGATAGGGAAGCGGAGCACTAGTTCTACTTGTCCTAAGAAGAAAGTGAAAAAATCCTTAGGGGTTTGTACAGGTGACTGACCTAAGGTCGAAACTCGCATCACCCAGCCTTCCGGGATGCCATATTTTTGGCGGGCGGCCTGAAGGGATTCCGTCCTAACCCTAGAAGAGACGGTATTGTACCATTCCGCATGATACCCTAGTTCCCCCAGGCAGCCCTCGTCGTCGCCTCATGGTTTCTTTTTCTTCTCCACCGGACCCATGGGGATGAGAAGAGGAAAAAGCAGAAGAAGACTTACCCTCGTAAAAGGGGCGCAGCGACAAGACAAATAACCGGAGAAGGACGACGTTTGAAGGTATATAGGGCAAGGAAACTGCAGGGTGCCGTTGCACCCACTTTTATAGAAGAGGAGTCGCACCTCTGTGAGCAATAAGAGAGCAGCACGTCGATGGCGCTGATTGGCCATCCCGAGGAGCCGCTAGCCCTTACTGTCGTCACTTCGTATGACCCACGGTGTGTATCGAGGAGATATAGCCGCACAAGGGGGAGGAGGCACGTGGCGATGCCCCATTCGCTGGGTGATCATGTCGTCATTACAGGACCTCATGCACCTATAAAGGGCCTGGGATAGCCGTCAGAGTGTCGCCGCAAAATTTGAGGGAAAGCTGGACGTATTCAAAAAAAAAACCACTCGGAGCCTTGGGTTGCAAGGGTTACTTCCTCAGACCCGGAAGACCACCAACAAAAGATAGAGAGACCATTAGGGCACAACTTCTTCATCATCACACTAGTCCAATCAATCAGTAACACTTCCTTCGATCAGACTTGAAGGGAGGGACTTGTGATGGGGTTAAATACCCCAAGGCCGACACGTGGGCTGAAGAAGCTAGGTAGCAAGACATAACGGGTCTGAACGACATTCTTTCCGGGGCTCCCGAGACCCTCCCGGGAAAGGAGACCCGGAAATCGGCTCAAGTAGTCATCACCCCGGAGCTAGCTTCCGAAAGACACCCCCGAGCTCACCTCGGGGGTAAAACCCCAGGAGTATCTCGGAGAGACGAATGCCCAAGACCCCCAAGCCCAAAGAACCTCGGGATCACCTCGGGGTAATAGGACCCAAGAAACACTCAAGTAGAGGTCCGTTTCTCGCGGATCGACGAAGTCATCCTCATCCGTTGTGATGGAATAATTACTACCCATGATTAGCGGTCATAAAGGTCTTACTCATCGCAACGACCCGGATTGAAGAACCGCGGCGACCGTTATCAAGGTGAGCCGTCAACCTACAATCACGGGGACGTGGCAAGGATCACGGGTGCTCATGGAGGGTCACCTCAGGTATAAAAGATAGTCTAACCCCTCTGGTAAGGGGGTTACGTACTCTCTACAACTCATACACATTTTCATTGCCTTCTATTCTTCTCCATCGAGGCACTGACTTGAGCGTCAGAGTGGGCTCCGCCGGACAACCTCCGACGTGTTCCCCTAACGCTCGTGTTGATCTCGCAGCACGCAAAATTCTCCCCTTCCCATCAGCATCCACATATACGGAAACTCGATGACTGGCCATCGACGTCGACTCTTTCCGAAACATACTGTAACAACTAATGGATTCATAATTGTTATAATTAAAAAAAATAAAACACCCCTATAATTTTTATAAAAAAATATAGAAAAAATAAGATAAGATTGAAGGGGCGTTTGATAAGCGGGTTTAGAAGGCGAGAATGAGAATGAAATCCATTTCATTCTCATTTATGATGCTTGGTATACGGGAATCAGAATCAAAATATGGATATGATACCCTTGATTGTATAACCTAACCCCTACTAGGTTATCACTAAACCCATAAACCCCTCAATCAAAACCCATTATCATTTCCATTGCCGAATGTATACCAAACGCCCCCTGAATATTCTATCAAAATTGAACTGATTGAATGGAACAAACCGACCAAACGAAACAAACCAAAAATAAAAAAATTTAAATTATTTCAAACCAAACGAACCGAAGTTTTTTAAAAAACTGAATCGATCGAACCAATAAATTATCGATTATTTTAATTTTTGACCGAATTAATCGAATTAATTAATTATTTGGTTTTCAATAAAAACAAATTTTTATTTAATTAATTATATTTTTAAAAAAATAATTATAATAATATTCTTATTTGATTTATTCAATTTAATCGAATTATAAATTTTAAAATCCAAATTGAACTTGCTTAATAAAAAATTATCTAATTTCAAATTAACCGAACCGCCACAATTAGCCATCCAACAAATAGCAGACCAGCGGCGACGTCGCTCCACAGCTGCCATGGCCTTGTGACGAGGCCACGAATTGCAGCTGGGTGCCGCGACCGTGAGTTCGCAATGACAATTGTGCATTCACCGCTGAATCAAAACAAAAAAAAAAAACAAGACCTGAATCAACACTGTCAGTACCTACTGGTATCAGTGCAAAGACAAACATTGGGTCAGGTTGTATCACCTGGAGCATGGTTTCGCATCAACGACAATACAACATGGCGTGAAGTTACTACTTCGCCAATTTCAGCGACTCAACAAGAGAGACCTACAAAGCCCAGAATGTCAACAAGCAAAGGAGTATAGTGTGGTGTTCATTTGCTTCAAATCAACTAGTACATAAAACACAACCGAATCAAGTTCTTTCATCTTGCGACTAAAAACTGGTTATCAATCTCTAAAAGCTATACCTCTAGCTCGAGAGATGCCACAGAGTAGGTAGGTCTTTCATGTTCATTTTGATCTTTCGCTTACAAGGGCAGTGAAATTTATCGTCCTAAACTTTCAGATGTCTGTCACTTTTCAGGATGAACAATGCCATGCCTTATTCTTCTTCCTCCAAGATATCACCAGAGAATGGGGATTTGAAGGTTGCAATTTGTCTAGCACATGATCAAACAACTTGCGGCTTGGAGCACACCAAAAGAGTCTGCTAGTACCAAGTTAACGATATAAGTTGGAAACAACCCTACTTTGATACTTTTAAGTACTTCAATTTTCCATTGCTATATATCATTATCACTGTCGAATTAGGATCGAATACAAGAATTTTACTCTTTCATGAACTCCCTCTATAGACAAGGTTATATGACTACTATTCAAATCACTCATCTTAGAGTTAGAGTTCTTTGGTTCCTTTCTTACGTTACACCTTCCACTAATTGATTCAAACTAATCTAGCTATATAAGTTATTGTCCGTCTTTGAACATGTTCATGTTATCTCAAAGTTCGTTCAATCATATGTCACTCGCTCTAAAGTGGTTGTAGTTTGCCTAAGCCCTCGGAAGGAGAGTGTTATGTTGACCCCTTTGGCTTACTTATGTTAGAACCTCATCCCCTTGGGAGATACAAGACAGACTCTTTCAGAAACCTCACTCAAACACAAGCTACCACCTCCAATGAGGAACCTACATTAATAAGTGAAAGTACCTTACTGAGCCCGTGAGGAGACACAATCCAGAGGGAGAAAAAAAATCCTTAAACTTTCCTAGCCATTAGAGTGAATTATTGATTCATAGCCAGAGATGACTTACACACGAGCACTCATATCTGATTGATCTTTCTTGATCTTTCTTTTTCATTCTAAAATTCTAACCGAGAGGAACAACTTCTATAAACACAAGAACCAGTCTTGTGGACTTACAAAATGGATTGAGAACTGACTGGTGCATGCTGAACCTCCTCAATAAGGTACTCCTCAAAAGCTCTCATTATATATAATATACTTTGGAATAATAATATTTGGTATTCCCATTACTATATAGTAGAGGGAGAACAAAATAAAAATCTTCAGTTGCTAAAATGTGAAGTAGACTAGTGATATAATGCATCTGTCTAGAAGAAAGTCATTTGGACCAAGTGGAAAAATTAGAAGACGTTCCAGAAGCCTAAGCTGGTAGTAGAGGGTAGGGGATCGAGCCCAATAGGATAGGAGGATCATATAGTTAACCCCATTTAGTGAGATAAAGCTTGATTGTTGTTGGTACTAGCACCTTAAGACCACCAGCTCTCCAGGACCACATTATTTAATCAGAATAAGTGATTCCGAGGTAAATTACAGTTAGGTCTTGACAATTTTATGGCAGCTTCTGAACATTAAGATAAGAGTTATCCGGAGAATGCTGGATAAAACCACACGTTGATGATATTCATGCAGCAAAGATTCAGAAGAGAACCAAACATAATGTGCTGAGAATTGAGCCAGTGGGGTCGATGGTTGAGCTTTGAGAGTTCAGAAGTCAAAGCACATACCTTCGTAGTAGGGATAGTCAGCTATTTGTAAGGACTTGGAGTGTGGCTGGCGTGTCTGATCTATTTGATGTTTGCTATTAAGTATGTACTCTGTGGTACGATAGGAGTGCTTGATCATCTCCAAAATTTGATGGATTGTCTGATTAGTTACAAATAATGGTATCATTACGGGTGTCTTATGACCGCATGGTAATGGTAATACCAAGTTTGTCAAGACTTTGTCAAAAGATATTTCTCGATCAAGCTTCGAGATGGTTAGGTCTTCTCAGTAGGATCTACAAATAGATGAGCAAAACCTTTCTACCTGATTCGAGTTTGGTCATCACTTCACTGAGTCAGAGGTGTGACCTTATCACCATTAAAGCTGCCTTCTCTAACTGAATTTATAAACAGTTTGTTGTCTCTTCCAGAAGCTAAATGAACAAACAAATTTGCTCACAGTTTCATTTGTAGGACAACCAAAGCAAATTGGTCCCTATAAATCAGATATGACTCATTGGTGTTGTTATATTTTCACCTTAGAGTCTATTAACACTAATTTAAAAAAATGAAAGGCAGAAAGAATAATATAATAATACAGTAACTAAAGCTTTACTGATGTAATAATTTGGATTATATAGTCGCAAACCACAAAGGAAAGGTCAAGTACCAAAACTTGCCTTAGGTTTCAATTTGTGATCAAGGATGAAGTTACATTCTTTGGGACAGTACACATTTCTTCTAACCCCAAATTCTGCCAAGTTATTCATCGAGTATTACTTGAAGTAGGTCAATAAGACAGAATTATCCTGAAAGAAAAAAAAGCAAAGTAAATTGAAGAACATTTCAATCAACTGTGAATCAAGAAAAGCAATGGGGATCAACAGTTTACCACTGTAAGATTGATACGATGAGCTAGTGGACTCCATACATTGCCCACACAGGAAACCAATAATCTTGGAAGAACCTTCAAGGATATCAGAATGCCTATTGCAATATGGTCGATTGCAGATGTTGCATTTTGGCAGATGAAGCCAACATGTCTGGCAGAGAAGGTGAGAGCAGATAGTTTCTTCACTGAGTTCTGAAAAATCAAAACAACCTCCACAATCTTCGCACCTTGCAATGCAAAAGAAACATCCTCTGCATTCTCTCCATTGTGACTTCCCAGACCTGTAATCATTTCATTGAGGTCATAAAAAGAAATGAACTCCAATGACAGTAACAGAAAAACAATCACCATTCCATATAGGAATTACCTTCGAGGCATCGATAGACCAGGAATGAAAACATATTCTAATTCAGGTAATACAAATAGACCAAAATTTCCTATAGAAATATGAAAAGTGGGACAGTTAACAATATAAAAAGATGTCCCATAGAAATAGAAGAAAAAATTCACTTTGAACCCTAGAGATCATTAAAATTTTCATTTCACCCCCATACAATTTGATGAATTATAGCTTATAACTTCTAACCTTTGCAAAATCATATCCTTTCCCACCTCATCTTAACACTGTTAGGTCAATATAATAGCCAACGACAAATTGTTATTGAAGGGTTGCTGCTGCAATGAGGTAAAAATCATATGGTCTTGAGTCATTACCTGTCATCTTGATTCTTGACATAACTTCTCAAGGTGAGAGGAGAAAAAATGGTATAGTTTAGCAAAGGTTGAGGGTACACTGTAATTTGTCAACTTAGGGAGTGTTGAAATGCAAAAGTAGTAAAAGTTTGGGAAGTAAAGTGGAATTTACTCAATTTTAATGAATTTTCACATTGTGATGCTAAAAATGTACGGTATGGAAACATCTACCAACCTGCAGTTCTCCCTCGTACAATCAAAAACTATTTGAACATTTCGGCACTTTGGGCAAATATCAACATCTATCTGGCGGTCACTGTTGAAGATGTTAGAGTGCCGGTTGTTATAGTTGATGGGATATGAAACTTGCAGAACATCATTTTTAAGCAATAACTTCAGAGCGTCAAGATGATAGATTGTTAGGTTAGGGATTCCGTGAATCTGGAGAGACTCCAACCGGCCTTTTAGCTCATAATGCCACTTTAGTATTCTTACTACACCATCAGCACTTAGTTGCGTGCATCCAGGTACATGAAGCTGGAAACATTTAGCAAGTAAGTATGATGCATATGTTGAACACCAATATCAATTGATACTCAGATATTTGAAGTCAGACACAATTTAGAAGAGTGAACAGCACCTTTCTCTGAAGCTAAAGTTAAAAGTGCCATGAAAATTTGGCCAAGGAGTTTATCTTAAATATGTGGCATAGTATTCTCAAATACTGAGTGGACATATTATTCTGGTTAATACAGTTTAATCTTCATTTCATTCATACCAATCATCAATCCTCAAGGTTTCACCATGGGTCATTACAGTAATAGACAATTTTTCTCAAAAAAAAAGTCAGAATAGACCAAAAAAATAGATTTTTAAATTTTGTTCCTTGGAATAAAGAAACATATTACAAGGTAACTGGAGGATTAGGTGTGACAGACATGAGAAACCATGGCCTTACCTGAGAACTTGGTGGATTGTGATTCCAAACAAGAAGTGTTTATGAGGAGACATTGCAAACGACAGCTATTTCCAAACCAGCAAATATTTCCAAAGCAGAATACAAACTTTCAGTCCAAATACTGGGAAAGATATCACACAAATGAAACAATTTGCTTTATCAGCCATGATTATGTGGTAGGCACATTAATTTCTGGTATGAATATAGTGCATGAACCGAAAAAATGAAATTTTTTGATCATCTGTGAACTAACGGTCTGATCCAAACACCTGTATCCCTGCCATTGGTATGTTTTCCAAAACTGATATATTATTCAACAAGATTGGGTGGATCTTTTAGTTAAGTTAATGATCCAGAATTCAGCCTGTTGGCTAAAAATTGAAAAACAATTCTGCCTATGCACATTTGCAAAGCATCAATTTCTATGCTGTGAAATTGAAGTGCCTAACACTTCATTATCTTTTAATCTTAAAACGATAATATTTGTCATTTAAACAATTATTCAAAATCATGTATCTACATTGTTTCAGATCTCTAGCCTTTACATTATAGACTAGTATTTATTTATCTGATTTCCTAGCCTTGATTAAATCATTTTCAGCCATGATTGTATTTAGAAATCTCCTAAATGTTTATCCTTCTCATTTCATTGGGTTTTCACCAAAAAAGTATATTACATAATTAAGAAGAAAATTTCTTTGATGGGATTTTTCTTTAATACGAAAATCTCATTGACAAATAATGAAATCTAATCACACAAAGTCAAAAGTTGTTCCAGTTCTTATATATATATATATATATATATACCGATTCACGAAAACAAAATAGCCAAAGAAAACAATAGAAGCATTCAGTATGGTGAGTCTTAGCTTGGTATATTGAACTATACAAGTAAAAGCTTGTAACTTTGATTGTCTTGGATAAATATAGAAAGGGATATTTTGAATTAAGGAAGAACTATATAAATCCATATTGCCAGCAAAATAAATCCTTGCATAAGCTACAGAAATTAAGTTGATCTCATCACAACAACAACGAGAAACAAACTTCAATTTTCAAATCAAAACGAAATTAATAGCTCTTAAATCGAGAGAGCAATAGATCAAGTAAACACCTTGGTGATGCCTCGATTTCGATTCACAACCTGCATGAGCCCATCGTCGGTGACCTTCCAGCAATCCAGGAGAGCTAAAGCCTCCAACTTCCCATCGGCCCTCGACGTGATGCGGACGAGGGCTTCGTCAGTAAGCCGCAAGCTCAAAGGGCGCTCGAACGCGACGCGACGCCAAAGAAGGCTATCCCCAGAGACCGCGTCTCTGAAGAGGCGCGAGACGCCCTGGAAGGCCAACAACTCTGGCAGGCGGAGATAGCCAAGGACCAGGAGCAGCGCGCCGGATACATCAACGGCCGGGGCGGCGGCCACGGGGTTAGGGTTCGGCGGACATCCATGCCATGTTCAGATGGCGGCCGAGCGTGATTCCAAGAAGATTGTGGCATCCGTCGCCGGCGGAGAGCTCGATTGAGAAAAAAAAAATGAGGAGCTCGAGGCTTGTTGTCAATCTCCAGTCCTTCTGGTATAAATCTCGAGATATTGGGTAATTTTTAAAAGACTCCTTAATAGTTACTAAATTTTAGAAATACTTGTAAAAAAAAATTTTAACGGCAATTTTTTAAATATATATATATATATATATACTAAATTCAAAGAAAAATACTTACAAGATTTTTATAATAAAATAAAGAACTTTTAAAATATATTTCGATATTGATAAAATTCTTTTAAAATATATTAAAAATCAATGGTACTTCATGTATTAAATTTTGTTATTCTTGTATCATGTGAACTCCTAAATAATTGAAGGAAAAAAAAACCTTTTTCACACATTAAATAAATTCAAAACACAATTTAGATAAAAACACCCTTTGTATTTATTATTATTAAAAGATGTTCTATATTGAAAAGAAACAACTAAAAAATAATAATTTCCTTGATATTCCCAACAAAGTAAACATTATTTTTCCTGTCTTCACTGTGTGAATTACAAATGATGTAAAATAAAAAATAAATAAACGAATTTTCTGTGTCCCGTCAATGTGAGTTTGTGGTGCTTGATGCTGATAAAAGCTCTTCCAATTTACCCACTGCTTCTCTCATCCATGAATGCTTACACACTTGTCTTGCTTCAGCCAGGCTCACCTGGTTCATCATCAAATCAATGGAGCAAAAGAAAAAAAAAGCATTTCAGAAATTTGCAGGTTTGATTGAATGTTCTTGATTTGTTTGATGCATCTGTATGTTTGGAGTTGCAGGATTTCCATTTCCGACTGACTCACCCATTTGCGCTCTCGGTTATTCATTTCCGGCCATTGCTGTAGCACCTCTGTGACTTCCATGGCAAAGATGTAGTGGACCTTGTCGCGGTCCTCACTTAGCCAATTGCCTAGATTACCCTGTTAAGTTACAGTGATTGTGACTTGTGAGAGGATAAACTGAAGTAATCACGACAACTGAATACAACATATTCCATAGCTCCAAAGGTTGTACAATCTATTTGCGTTGGCAATATTAATCTTATCTCTCTATTGAGCTCATTGCGAGTCTATGTCACTAGTAAAGTCGATGGCTTACCGCAAAGTTTCCTTTGACACCAGCTTCCTCAAATGCTTCCCTGGAAGCTGCTGCTGCCATAGTTTCATCAAGCTCCCAACCACCCTGTTTAAATGCAAAAGTTAATAAATGGCTGTTGTTCAAAATTTCAGTTTGTCCCAGAGTTTGTTAACCTTTTAGTTTCACCCTAAATTTCGATAGATTATATATTCTTAACACTATTAGATGAACGTGGCAAATTCGATCAAAACAGTTTGATACATGGAAAATGTGATTACCTTTGGGAACATGAGTTCAGGCCCTTTCTGAGAGCTTATGACAAGAACTTCGACGGCTCGATCAGTGTCTCCTGAACAAGGATTCTTGAACTTGAACTTGTAAGGAATGCATCTGCACAACAAAAGTTTACAGCAACAACATTAGATCAGAACAGTCTTCAATGAGATTGAATGAAAGTCAAAGAGTGTGAGAAAGTTCACATTTTCATTGCATTCCGATGATAAAAATGCATGTTACCCTAGAAATAGTCCTTATATTCATCTCATCCGGCAAAATCCAAATAAAATTGGGAGATGCATTAACTCAATTTGAAAGCATGAACCCTAGAAGTCAAATTTGCATATTTATTATTCTATTTTTTTTTCTTTCAAATTGATGGTATAACAACAACATTAGATCACAACAATCTTCTTTGAGACAGAACCAAAGTCAAAGAAGCATTTCAACTGTTGTTTCAAAATCGAGTTAAAGAAACTTCAATTTTTCATTGCATAAATTTGATAAAAGTGCATGAACTTAGAAACCAGATTGCAAAAGTGTAGATTTTTCCTTGCACAAAACTAGTTGATCCCGGCCTTGCTTACGGGTCGCTCGGCCCGCTCAGCCAACCAGCCTGGCGCCGCGGAGGCCCAGCAGAAGGGCCGACGATGACCCCACCAGGGGAATCCTGAAGCCGGGAGATCCCCAAGACGCTCGCCGACCGACCCCAGGTAGGGTCGGTCGAGCCGATCCCGAGCGTCTCCTAGCTCAAACACCTAAACTCGCACCCCGATCCGAATCGGGGCCAGGCCATTTAGTCGGACGCGTGGCAGCCCACACTCCCTCAGCATCCCATGGAGTCAATAACTCACAGAACCACGACAAAGTCAGACAGACACAGCTCAGCAAACACCCGACTCAGGGCGTACCCCGCGCCTCAACTATCCCAGTCAGACGCGTGGCGACCCACACTCCCATGGTTCCCCGAGCGGTACGAGCGGCTAAGGTGGCGTCGACCTGGCTCCGATCTGGCGACCGCCTGCAAAACAGTGACCGTTAGCAAACCCGCCGGGTAGTTTCCCCGGTCAGGCACTCCGACGGTCAAGTCAGTATCCGCAGGACATAGTAGAGCGAATGGAAAATACGGCGGAAGAGAGAGAGCTCGTGCGCATACCTGCGGAATGAGGAGTGGAGAGCTTATATAGCCGAGGGAGCTGACAACCCCCTGTTCGTGTTGACGGGACGGGGAGGGGGGGAGGGGAAGGCACCTGTCAGCTCGTATAAGAGCACCTGAAAGTGCTGCGGCATGATGCGGAGTACGAAGGTACTGAATGGGCGGGATAACCGCGAGGGATGTCATTAATGGGTAAGGTGCGTAGTACCTCGACGTCAAGGTCGTACCTCGGAGGTAATGACATAGGGCGGCGTAGGGACGATATAGTCCGTAGCCCGAGCACCGACCGGTGGGTCCGAGTGTCGAGGACCGGGTCGGGTAATAGCCAGGGAGCGTGGGCCGCCACGCGTCCGACTGGGATAGTTGAGGCGCGGGGTACGCCCTGAGTCGGGTGTTTGCTGAGCTGTGTCTGTCTGGCTTTGTCGTGGTTCTGTGAGTTATTGGCTCCATGGGATGCTGAGGGAGCGTGGGCTGCCACGCGTCCGACTGAATGGCCTGGCCCCGATTCGGATCGGGATGCGAGTTTAGGTGTTTGAGCTAGGAGACGCTCGGGATCGGCTCGACCGACCCTACCTAGGGTCGGTCGGCGAGCGCCTTGGGGATCTCCTGGCTTCAGGATTCCCCTGGTGGGGTCATCGTCGGCCCTTCTGCTGGGCCTCCGCGGCGCTAGGCTGGCTGGCTTAGCGGGTCGAGCGACCCGTAAGCAAGGCCGGGATCATAAGCGTCCCCCTCGAGTCTAATCAAAGGAGGCGTCGAGTCCGACTGACTGGATTGTCATCTCTTGAAGTGAGCCTGGCGCATCGGCATGGTCCGGCCCCTTCTTGCTGACCCTTGAGGTCGTCTGTGGGTGGGCATCCCAATCGGCCGAACCTGTCCCATCACCCGTCTCTTCGATTCTGGCTCCCCGGGATGCCCTAGCAGATTCGAATCTCGTGCATTTATTACTGCTTTTAACCACTACGACACGTGTCTTTTCCACGAGCGACGAGGCGTCCGCCGCCTGTTAGGTCAAATGATGAGCTTGCACGTGGGGCACTCCGTCCCCAGGACTTTTCCAGGCCTGATCGGACGGTTGGCGTCCCTTGACGCCTATTCTCCGGCCCGCTATCAGGCGGTCGTCTTTGTCTCCAGGGCCCTATAAATAGGAACTTTACCGGGTGCCTTTTACCCTTGCCTTTTTTACTTCTGACGTCGAAGCGCCGCTCCTCAGTCCTCGACTAGGGTTCCGGCAAGGCACTGTGCTTCGTGCACCATCTCCGACACATTTTCCCGGGGTTAGTTTTGCTTCTTTCGTTTGCTTTCAATGGCATCTTCATCTCCTCCCCCTTCCCCTTGGTATACCACTATGGTATCGGTGCTCGATAACCACGACCTCGAGGTGATCCGAGCCGACTACCACATTCCACCCGATCATTCTCTCATATTGCCCTCCTCTTCCGACCAACTCGCGAAACCTCCCTTACTCGAGATCATCTGCAGGCCGGGCTACGTTTCCCGGTTCACCCCTATATTTCCGCCGTTTGTCGTTACTTCCGTATTAACTTATCTCAATTGTCTCCGAATGTCATTCGGCTCCTTTGTGGGTCAATCGTCGTCTTTTCTCTGTATCAAATTCCCCTTCTCCCCGAAATCTTCTATTACTTCTTTTGCCCAAAAAGGCAAGAGTCAGGTGATTTCTTCTTTCAGGTCCGATCGGGCACTTCTTTCTTGTCGAAACTCCCGAGCTCTAACAAGGGCTGGAAGGAAAGATACTTCTACATTCGTCCTCTCCCCACCCCGACCTGGCCGATCGGCTTTCGGGCGGATTTTCCTTCTCCCCAACCTCTGCACAAAGACTTTCGGTCTTCCCTCGGTACCAATTTGCCTTCTCCAAGATCGGGGGTTGGCGTTTCTATGGGGGACAACTATTGTGCGAGGACATCCGGTCCGTGTTCGGGCTCAGCCCGGCCCCAATTCGTCGGCCTTCTTCGTTTGGTGAGCCCTTCATCCTCTTCCTCATCCTTTTTTAGGGCTTGCTGAACATCGCTCCTCTTGCAGTCAACCTGATCCATTCGGCGGTGCTGGAGGAGGGCTACGACCTGGATAACGCAGAGCTAGCAGCCCGGGTAGCCGAACGGCTAGCTGAACGGGAGGCTAACCCCCTATTTAATGAAGCGGCGTCAGCCCTTGTTCCTCTAGCACCCATGCGGGATGATGAGGAAATTTCCTGGTCCAGTTCGGCGGATGAACGGCCTCTCATCCTCCGACGGAAGCGATCACGTCGAGAGGAGTCCCCGACCTCAACGATTGTTTCGGCGACGGCCTCTCCCAGCCGACCCAGCGGCCGTCGTGAGGGCAAGGAGCCCGCTACTGATTTAGCCGTGCAATCGTCCACTTCCCCTCAGGCGTCCCCGGAGGAGCTTGCTTCCCCCTAGGCGGATGGGCTCTCCCCTACTAAGTCGGGGAAGCCTGTTGAGGAGCGCCTGATGCATCTATTACCGCCCTCGCTGTCCGACTGAGAGTCGATTCGAGGGTCGTGGGAGCATGCCCACTTATAACTCGCGAGAGCGAGAGTCTGGCCTCTCGGTCCGGGACATCTCAGGGAGTGTGGTCGCCCCGCGTCCGGCTGAGAGCCGAGCCGAGGGTCGTGGCAGCAGGCCCACTTATAACTCGCGAGAGCGAGAGTCTGGCCTCCCGGTCGGGGACATCTCAGGGAGCGTGGGCCGCCATGCGTCCGGCTGAGAGCCGAGCCGAGGGTCATGCGAGCAGGCATACTTATAACTCACGAGAGCGAGAGTCTGGCTTCTCGATCGGGACATCTCAGTGAGCGTGGGTCGCCACGCGTCCGGTTGAGAGCCGAGCCGAGGGTCGTGGGAGCAGGCCCACTTATAACTCGCGAGAGCGAGAGTCTGGCTTCTCGATCGGAGACATCTCAGGGAGCATGGGCCGCCACGCATCCGGCTGAGAGTCGATTCGAGGGTCGTGAGAGTAGGCCCACTTATAACTCGCGAGAGAGAGAGTCTAGCTTCTCGATCGGGGACATCTCAGGGAGCGTGGGCCGCCACGCGTCCGGCTGAGAGCCGAGCCGAGGGTCGTGGGAGCAAGCCCACTTATAACTCGCAAGAGCGAGAGTCTAACTTCTCGATCGGGGACATCTCAGGGAGCATGGGCCGCCACGCGTCCGGTTGAGAGTCGATTCGAGGGTCGTAGGAGCAGGCCCACTTATAACTCGCGAGAGCGAGACTCTGGCCTCCCGGTCAGGGATATCTTAGGGAGCGTGGGCCGCCACGCGTCCGGCTGAGAGCCGAGTCGAGGGTCGTGGGAGCAGGCCCGCTTATAACTCGCGAGAGCGAGAGTCTGGACTCCCGGTCGGGGATATCTCAGGCAGCGTGGGCCGCCATGCGTCCGGCCGAGAGCCGAGCCGAGGGTCGTGGGAGCAAGCCCACTTATAACTCGCGAGAGCAAGAGTCTAACTTCTCGATCGGGGACATCTCAAGGAGCGTGGGTCACCACGCTCCGGCTGAGAGCCGAGCCAAGGGTCGTGGGAGCAGGCCCACTTGTAACTCGCGAGAGCGAGAGTCTAGCCTCCCGGTCAGGGACATCTCAGGGAGCGTGGGTCGCCACGCGTCCGGCTGAGAGCCGAGCCGAGGGTCGTAGGAGCAGGCCCACTTATAACTCGCGAGAGCGAGAGTCTGGCCTCTCGGTCGGGGATATCTCAAGGAGCGTGGGCCGCCCCGCGTCCGGTTGAGAGCCGAGCAAGGGTCGTGGGAGCGGGCCCACTTATAACTCACGAGAGCGAGAGTCTGGCCTACCGGTCGGGGACATCTCAGGGAGCGTGAGCCGCCACGCGTCCGGCTGAGAGCCGATTCGAGGGTCCTGGGAGCAGGCCCGCTTATAACTCGCGAGAGCGAGAGTCTGGTCTCTCAATCGGGGACATCTCAGGGAGCGTGGGTCGTCACGCGTCCGGCTGAGTGCCGAGCCGAGGGTCGTGGGAGCAAGCCCACTTATAACTCGCGCGAGCGAGAGTCTGGCTTCTCGATCGGGGACATCTTAGGGAGCGTGGGCCGCCACGCGTCCGACTGAGAGCCGAGCCGAGGGTCGTGGGAGCAGGCCCACTTATAACTCGCGAGAGCGAGAGTCTGGCCTCCCGGTCTGGGACATCTCAGAGAGCGTGGGCCGTCACGCGTCCGTCTGAGAGCCGAGCCGAGGGTCGTGGGAGCAGGCCCACTTATAACTTGCGAGAGCGAGAGTCTGGCTTCTCGATCGGGGACATCTCAGGGAGCGTGGGCCGCCACGCGTCCGGCTGAGAGCCAATTAGACGGTCGGGGGAGCAGACCCACTTATAACTCGCGAAAGCGAAAGTCTGGCCTCCCGGTTGGGGAGATCTTAGGGAGCGTGGGCCGCCACGCGTCCGGCTGAGTGCCGAGCCGAGGGTCGTGGGAGCAAGCCTACTTAAAACTCGCGAGAGCGAGAGTCTGGCCTCTCGGTCGGGGAAATCTCAGGGAGCGTGGGCCGCCACGCGTCCGGCTGAGAGCCAATTCGAGGATCGTGGGTGCAGGCCCACTTATAACTCGCGAGAGCGAGAGTCTGGCCTCCCGGTCGGGGACATCTCAGGGAGCGTGGGCCACCACGCGTCCGGCTGAGAGCCGAGCCGAGGGTTGTGGGAGCAGTCCCACTTATAACTCGCGAGAGCGAGAGTCTGGCTTCTCGATCGGGGACATTGACGGACCCGAAATACTAGATTAAAGTTGTCACGAATTGTGGGACCATCAGAATTTAGAATTTATAAATGTTGGAAACCCTTTTTGCAATCAAAATATGAAAACGTAGTAAAGGGGCCACAGGTCGTATTTTTCTCGGGGCTAGTTGAAGTTTGTTTGCTTCGAGCTTGTATTTATGTGTCGTTTGTGTATTTTCGGGTTTCAAATAAATATTTGGGTTTTTGGTTCAATTAGAAATAAAATCGCAATGAAAATAAAGGCACTCAACTAGATGAGCCAAACAAAGTAAGTGACACTAAGAAACTCAACTAATGGAACTAAATGAACCAAGGTAACTTAACCGAAGTTGCAAAACAGATCTGATAGCACATCCAAATCAAATGCAAAGCTATCTAAAAACAGTCCAATACAAAACCAATGCCAAGCCTTACTTGATACAAGTTGTAGCAAGTAAATCAAGACAACTTATGTGCCAAATCTTCAACAAATCACATGCAAATGAAACTGATTTCAAGCACAACCTACTTCTGATACCAATCAGTGCAGAGATTTAATCTTAACAGAACATTAAGAAAGTCAGCAACTTGTGAAGTCATTACTTTTCATGTGCAGAATTCTATGTGTCAAAATTTGAAACCCAATGCATGAATGATTGCTGATTAAGTCAGCTTGAAGGAGCTAGGCTGTCAATGAAGTTTACTGCAAGGATGAATGAAACAATCTCAATCCCGAGACTGACCAATGCAGGAACAAACCCAATTCAGCAGGGAAATGAAGGTATCAAACTCAATGCAGATTTTGAATGTAGAATTTCATGACTGCAGGAACAATGTGCAGAATTGCAATGCTGAAAATGCTGAGAGGAAGATTTACAGTTCAGAAATTGATTGGATGCGATAGAAGCTAATTCAAGCACAGAAGTACACTACAAGGAGTGTTTAATCCCACTACAAATCAGTGCGGATGTTGAGCTTGATACACTTGCAGAAATTGAAGTTAAATTGCTGTGCAAGGGAGAAAATTGATGTGCCGAAACTAGTACTGAATGCTTAAATTGGAACCATGATAATTCATGCTGAGACTAGCCAACTTAGCTTGGAAAAGGATAGTACCAGTGAAGTAAAATCCAAGTCTGATCAGTCAAGAAAACTCAATTCAGAAACAGTGGTGCAGAAACAAGATCTGAATACAGAAAAGTAATGCAGAAACAAGGATTTGAATGCAGAAATTCAGCTGCAAACCAATGCAAAACAAACCACAAACTTAAACTAGTTCACAGAACTGATGTTCGGATAAGCTGCAGAGGATCTAAGGTTTATTCGAGACAGATTTCAGAAACTACACTAAAGGCAGACTTGCAGAATTGAATCTGAAACTGAAGGAGGCTGTCCAGAAATTTCAGAAACTGCTGCATTAGCAGCTGAGCAAAAGTATAGAATTAAATTTAAATGCGAAACACACTTAAATCACATTCATTAGCAGACTAATTGTTATCTCAAATCTCAGGAATTGAAACTGAACTCGAATTTAATTCGAGATAAGCTGAAAGAAATCAGAAATCAAGTTGGCACGCTGGAACAGGACTTATGCGCAACAAATATTAAGCTGAAATGCGGAAATGGAAGTATTTGCAAAACAACTAAGATTAAAGACAAACGTTCACTAAAAAGCAAACTAACTAACTACTTGCAGAGTTTAAACACTAATTAAAGGCAGAAAACAAATTCAGAAACGGAAACTAGGTTGCTGATGAGAAAAACAAAAACAGAGCAGTTGCAGAAATTGGAATTGCAGCTAATACAATGGAAGTTAACTAATTCTAAATCTCAATCTCTCATCTCAGCTCAAAACCCCTTGCTGTCACTCAAGGATGAACCTCGAATTGAGAAAGAAACGATCCATACAAGAAAACTAATCAACTGATACAAAATTCAGTAATAGAAATTGCGGCAGTAATGGAATTACAGCTAAAACAAAGAAAATTGACTAAGAAATCTAAACCCCAATCACTCCATTAGCTCAAGGTCTCCTTGTTCGTCACGCAAGGGCTGGCCTCGAACCCCTAAGCTCAGCAATTCACTGGGAAACCGAATCGGTAGTCGAATTTAGCTCAAATCTGTTCAAGAAGGAAAACCCATTCGAATTCTTCAATTTAGCCTTGTCTGATTGAAATGAAGGTGCGGGAATGTTCCAAGCTTGTCCGAGAACCCCTCCAGATGGCTTGGATTGATGTAGAACTTGACAAAACCGAAATCGAAGCTATCAAATACAAAACTGCCGAAACCCTCAAACAGCCCTGTTCTTGCCCAATTCCGAGCTTGAAACTCCACCGATTGCTCTCCCCAGTGACCTCGACTTGATCTAGATAAAGAGATGAGGTGGTCGCGCCCCTTGGATTGAAAAACTAGCTACAAACAGTGAAGAACAAAACGAAGAAGGAAGGTAGTGCGGCGGAGACGCGACGAGGAGAAGCTGCTGTGGAAATTTGATTAAATACATAAGCATTGGATGACCCAGATTTCTCCACATCAATCCAACGGCTGATCTTGCTCTGATTTGAGCCAAACTTTGAGGATGTTGATCAGGGGTCAGGATCTGCCTTGTGGTAGCTCGGATCCTCCAGATTTGCAACGGATGGTCCAGATCAACTTAGTCTTTGAATGGACGATCTAGAGCCCTCCGAGCTTGATCCAACGGTTGAATGAGCTCTGATTGGGATGAAACCTTCAGATCTTGATCAGAGTGCTTGATCAACCCTAACCCTAGCTCGGATTGCTTCAGATGGTCCCGGATGGCTCAGATCTAGCCGCTTTTGAATCGGACGACCCAGATTAATCCTAAGCTTGATAACTCGATACGGGTCACATCCGACTCAAGTTTGACCCAGTATGCCCTAGGTCCATAAACCTTTCATGCCTACAAAAATAGATCCAAAATTTAATGGCCAATTAATCCAAATATGTGTAAATTTGCAATTAAGTCCAAAATAAGAGAAAGTTCTAAAACCTAGGACAATTTCACAATTAAGCAATAAAAACATAGGTCAAACATGGATTTTAGCAATTAAAATAATCAACAAAATGGTATCTATCAGACATCTCAGGGAGCGTGGGCCGCCACGCGTCCGAATGACAGCCGAGCCGAGGGTCGTGGGAGCAGGCCCACTTATAACTCGCCATAGCGAGAGTCTGGCCTCCCGGTCGGGGACATCTCATGGAGTGTGGGTCGCCACACGTCTGGCTGAGAGCCGAGTCGAGGGTCGTGGGAGCAGGCCCACTTATAACTCGCGAGAGCGAGAGTCTGACCTCCTGGTCGGGGACATTTCAGGGTGGGCCGCCACGCATCCGGCTGAGAGCCGAGCCGAGGGTCGTGGGAGCAGGCCCACTTATAACTCGCGAAGGTGAGAGTCTGGCCTCCCGATCGGGGACATCTCAGGGAGCGTGGGCCGCCACGCATCCGGCTGAGAGCCGAGCCGAGGGTCCTGGGAGCAGGCCCACTTATAACTCGCGAGAGCGATAGTCTGGCCTCCCGGTCGGGGACATCTTAGGGAGTGTGGGCCGCCACGCGTCCGACTGAGAGCCGAGCCGAGGGTCCTAGGAGCAGGCCCACTTATAACTCGCGAGAGCGAGAGTCTGGCCTCCCGATCGGGGGCATCTCAGGGAGCGTGGGCCGCCACGCGTCCGGCTGAGAGCCGATTCGAGGGTCGTGGGAGCTGGCCCACTTATAACTCACGAGAGCGAGAGTCTGGCTTCTCGATCGGGGACATCTCAGGGAGCGTGGGCCGCCACGTGTCCATCTGAGAGCCGATTCGACGATCGTGGGAGCAGGCCCACTTATAACTCGCGAGAGCGAGAGTCTGGCCTCCCGGTCGGGGACATCTCAGGGAGCGTCGGCCGCCACGCGTCCGGCTGAGAGCCGAGCCGAGGGTCGTTGGAGCAGGCCCACTTATAACTCGCGAGAGCGAGAGTCTGGCTTCTCGGTCGGGGACATCTCAGGGAGCGTCACGCGTCCGACTGAGTGCCGATCCGAGGGTCGTGGGAGCAAGCCCACTGATAATTCACTAGGAGCCGGAGTCAGGCCGCCCCTGCAACATGGCTGACAGGCCATCTGTCCTTTCGACTGTCCCATCTGTTTTGTTTCTGATACGAACCACTTCGTATCCTTTCTCATGATGTCTGCATTAATTGGCAGGGACACGTGTCCACTGCCGAGCGGTTTCCTGGACACTGAAGTGTCAGTCGTCGGCCGCCAGCGCCTTGAGCGGTGAAACGTCTTCCGACGGGAATGTGCGCGTCTCTTCGGGCTTCGAGATCTTCCGTGGTTCCAATCGGAGGGCCTTGACTCGATCCCGCCTTTTTCCGATGCTCCTCTCGAACGGCTAGGATTGGCTGCGGCCCCCTATATATAGGTGTCGGCTGTGGCTGTCTTTATCGCCTTCTTTCTTCCAGCGCCCCTTCGTTCCTGCTTTCGAGAGCTCAGGCGCCCTCCATCTTTCGGTCACCTTCTCCGGCGACTCTGCGTCTCCTTTGAGACAAGATGTTGGGACGGGCCTTGAGGGCAGGCTTCCTTCTGGACGACGCCGCAATCGCTGCTCAAGCCAGCGCATCTTCAACTACCTCCGCGTCTGCTTCTCTGGCGGTGGCTCTCCCCGATGCGCCTTCCTCAAGTAAGGGGAAGGTGTCGGAGGGGGAGGTGCCGAATTCCGATCAGGAGGTCCTGGATGAGGATACCTGTCCACTGGAGACCAGGCGTCATAGGGGTCGACAGGCCAGCCGTTCGCCCCCGTTTGGGACCACTACCACCCCTCTGTCTAGGAAGAAGGTCCGGGTTGCGCTTCCTACGGCGAGCTCTTTGCCGGCTACTCCTATTCCGCCCGTGTCCGTGCCTACTACTCCCGCATCCCCTGTTCAGGGGGCCATTCAGCCAGCGCCCCCTTCGACCCAGACCGGTTCTTCGGACATACGGGTCGAGGGACCTCCCCCCTCTCTTCCTGAGGGAGCTGCCGGCCCCGTCCTGTGCATTTGATCCTGCCATCTCGAGCTGACGCCAGTATCTTATACGAGACTCTTGTGACCGGCCCGCACGAGTCGGCTTGGGTAGTCCACGTGTATGGTCCGTTAAGCGACCATCTGTATCACGGCCTCCGGGGGTCTGACTATCAAGACCCGATGGCCCGGGCTAACGCGATGGCAACGGAGGCCAGTCAGGTATGCCCTGTCACCACCTCGTGTTTCTTCTGTCCCGTAGCTCTTCGGCTCGATCTACGACATAGTCGTGTGTTTTACTATTCAAGCTCGGGCCTTGAATCAAGCCGAGCCCCGAGGTGAGAGGTTGGAGGCCCAGCTTCGTCATACGCAGCTGCAGGCCAGCGAGGAGGCCCTAAACAGCTTGCGGGCCGAGAATTTGGCCCTACAAGAGCGTGCTGCCCGCGCAGAGGCGCGTCTTGGGGAGCGCCTAGCAGAACTATACACGGCTAACGCGGCAATCGCCTAGGCGTGGCGCCAAATCGATTGCCTGGAGTACACCGAGCGCCAAGCTCGGGATCTTGAGCACCAGACACAGGCCGAGATGGCCAAGGTTAAGGCAGAGCTCCTGGAGATGAGCCAGTCAGCTGCTGCATTACGCGCCAATCTGACGGGCAAGGAGGAGGAGTTGACTGCTCGCTCGAGAGACTTTGCCCGGATCAGGAAACAGCGTCCTGTCTTGGAGTCGAAACTAGAGATGGCTTAGAAGGAGCTGGAGGCAGTACGGGCTCTTGCCACACCTCAGCAACACGCCCATATGCCTTAGACTTGCGCTATCCTTTTTTGCCTCCTCTGTAGAGGCCGAGCCTCATTTTTGTAACAACACTACTATGAATGCCAGTTTTTCCTTTTGCATTTTTGCACGTGTGTGCTTGGCGCTTAAGCATTGGGGGTTCAGGCATAAGCAACCCGAGTGAGGGGATGCCTGCCCGACCTATTTTAGCGAGCGGTCCCTTGAAATACCTGCGCGCGGGGACTTCTCTGTCAGCCACTCGGGAAGGAGCGCGATTAAGCGATCCGGCGCTTATGGGTGGCAGAGTTAAAACACTTGAGCGCCATGGCCTCCGAGTGTTAACCGCTCGAGCAAGCTCGACAGAGTGGATGGAGACCAGATCTGAGTTGATCGGAACGAAGCTGCCGCCTCGAGCAGTTCGGAGCATCATTGTTGAGTGAATTTGAATTTGGGGAGCCGGTGTAACCAACGCACCCAGGTTAGGAGTCAAGGAACGGAAGTCCTTAAGACTTACCCGCCCATAGATCTCATACAGCCGAGAAATAGCGCACCCGCTCAGGCCTTACTCAGGGAGCGGGGGTCGCCACGCGTCCGACTGAGAGCCGATACAAGGGGTGGATGGGAGCCGATCCCGAGTTGTAGCTCGTTGAGAACGAGAGTATGACTTCTCGGTCGGGGATATCTCAGGGAGCGTGGGTCGCCACGCGCCCGGCTGAGAGCCGATCCGAGGGTCGTGGGAGCAGATCCCGATTTGTAGCTCGTGAGGACGAGAGTCTGACTTCTCGGTCTGGGACATCTCAGGGAGCGTGGGCCGTCACGCATCCGGCTGAGACCCGAGCCGAGGGTCGTGGGAGCAGGCCCACTTATAACTCGCGAGAGTGAGAGTCTGGGACACTTGGCCATTTATACGAGAAGGCGGATCTTCCACTATTCTCGTGAGTTTACAGAGTACAACTTTTTCTAACAGCCTGCCTGACGGGAGCTTCCTTGGGCCAGCCCACCGGAAATCACGAGCACCCCTCCCTGAATGGCGTTTTGCTGGTTGGCCTGCTGCTCTTGTATCTCGACTTGTTCCTGGAACAAGCCGCGAGCGAACGGAGGCTCTCGTTCGAGTCTTTCGTCGGCTAAGGGGAGGTTTTGACCTTCTCGATCCAGGTCCTGCCCGGGGGAGGCTTGCCTTCGTCGTTGGGGTGTAGCTGTCGGGGGAGCTTGACCCATCCGAACCGACAATACTCTCCCGTGTCGTGGATGTGGCTGTGATGGAACCTGCAGTAGGGTCTTCAGCGGGTTGGCAAGCACCCCTGAGCCACACTCCCTGGCTATTACCCGACTCGGTCCTCGACACTCGGACCCACCGGTCGGCGCTCGGGCTACGGACTATATCGTCCCTACACCGCCCTATGTCATTACCTCCGGGGTACGACCTTGACGTCGAGGTACTACGCACCTTACCCATTTATGACATCTCTCGCGGTTATCCCGCCCATTCAGTACCTTCGTACTGCATCAGCACCCCGCGCCATGCCGCGGCACTTTCAAGTGCTCTCATACGAGCTGACAGGTGCCCCCCCCCCCGTCCCGTCAACACGGACAGGGGGTTGTCAGCTCCCCCGGCTATATAAGCTCTCCACTCCTCATTCCGCAGGTATGCGCGCGAGCTCTCTCTCTCTTCCGCCATATTTTCCATTCGCTCTACTATGTCTTGCGGATACTGACCTGACCGTCGGAGTGCCTGACCGGGAAAACTCCCTGGCGGGTTTGCTAACGGTCACTGTTTTGCAGGCGGTCACCAAATCGGAGCCAGGTCGATGCCACCTTAGCCGCTCGTACCGCTTGGGGAACCATCCTGCCTTTGGACTTCCACCTCGCCTCGCGACAGGATCATTAGTAAAGTTGCATGAACTCTAGAAACTTGATAGCATTTCTTAGCTTTATTCCCCCATACTCATGCCATCAAGGTAAAATCCAAATAAAATTGAAAGAAGACCCTAGAAACCAAAATTGCTTCTTTTTTTTTTTCCTTTTATCGTTTGAAGATCAAATTCATGATATCGCAACATTAGATCAGAAGAGCCTTGCCTTCGTTGAGAAAGAATCAAAATCAAAGAAGCATAAACCGTAGATCAAATTCATGCCGCGCGGGGGGATAGTAAATGAAACGCACCCGGCGACGAGACGGCGGCCGGCCCTGTACCGCTGCAGCCTCCTCCCACGGCGAGATATCAAAGAAACCATCTTTTCGGCCCACGCTCGCCTCCGGATCGAACCCTCAATCAAAGAACCGCAACGAGTAGACGGAGCGGGGGGACGTGGAGGACGAAGTAGAGTAGAGGCGGAGAGCAAACCTCCGTTCCAACCATCCGATCGCGGAGCAAACCTCCGTTCCAAACTCCGATCTTGGACGCCAACGAAGACGAAGATTGGGGAAGAAAGAAGAGGAACGAGGCGGCAATTCCCCGGATTGGAATGGAGCAGCATCAGATCGATAAATATCGGTGAAGATTCAGAAGCGTTGAACACGCTTTTGGAGAAGTAAAAGTAGCCAACTGTGGCAATAATAATAATAATAATTATTATTATTATTATTATTTATTAATTATATATATATATATATGGCAATTTTTTAAATGGAAAAAGATACTTTTTTTCTTTTAAAAAAATAAAACACCATCCCGAATATATTTTTCAACCTATATATATTCTTATTTCAGCAAAATACCTTCATTAAAATTAGTTAGACTTAATTATAATTAATTTAATTTACTAAAAATCACTCTGAAATTAGTATAGTTGAAAACTATAACAGTTCCAATTATAAAGTTATGGTTATAACTACTTAATATTTTTTAAATAATTTTGATCAAGATAAAATATTTTAATTGAATTTAAATAATTTATATATATTTATATATATATAACAGTTTTAATATATAATAATTTTAATTAAATTAGAGTGATTTTACTCTATAAAAGCGAAGTTGTCATTTTAACAATTTCTCTAGGATTATTCTATATACTTTGGAAGTGGATAAATCACGAGGATTTATTTTATCAGAGTCAACCGGCCTTCTTAGATAGGAGACACGAAATAATTTAAAATAATATTTATATCTTAAGAATAGAATTATACCACTCATAGTAAATCTTATTCAAATACCAACTCAGCTTCACCTAGAGGTTACTCTATTCCATGCACTTTCTACTGATTGTTCTTCTGGATGTTTGATTGTGTACCATACTTATATGGGTAAATATGACTTTTAAGTGCTGGGTTATGTTTACGGGTTACAGGTTATGGGTTACGGATTACGGGTTACAAGTTACGATATAATGATAAGATGTTTGATGGATACTCAAAAGTATCACGATTCAATTTACAATTGAAACATGCACATATTCGATAATTGAAGGAAAAGTTATTGAAAATAACAATAAGTATGATTATCCAAGTGGGTAGGGTGGCCCCCACTTAGCTGAGTGGGCATATTTGTGGTCAGTATTCTAATATCCATGTGAAACATTGTGGCCTATAATGATTGGTTGATAGTGGAGATTATTATTAATTTTCAACGTAACTATTTTTTAGATTTATCTTAGAGATTATTAAAAAAATTTATAACATTGAATCAATCTTCTTCAAAATTAATCAATTTAAAACTAAAATTTAGATTATTAAAAAAATCTTTTTAAAAAATATCAAGAAGAGTATACTTTATTTGCATTAAAAAAAGTGTTATTTATTTATTTTTGTAATCAAATTCATTTGTCTAAATTTATCTAAGCTATTATATCTTAACGACCGACTAAAAATTAAACTAACTAAATCACTTAAAACATGTATAAATAATTCACATGACAATTTTTGTTAAAACTTTTATATGAATTATAAATTATATAGTTTTTTATACAAAATTAGTAGAAACCGAGAAGATATATATTTAAAAAAAAAGAAATTTGAGAAGTTCTTAGTGTATTTTTTAAATAAAAAAAATATTATTACGGGTGAGATAAAATACAATTGAAAATGAGAATATATTGACCACGAAAAAATAATAATGACCTCCAAGTTGTTAAGAATTGCCCTAGTCGTAAATACCCTCGAGTCGACTTTGACATAGAAATTGATAAAACGAAAAGTTGACCGTTGACTGCCGACTTTTGACACCAGTGGTAAATTCAATCCAGATACGTGTCCAGACCGAATAAAAAAAAAGTTCTCATCATTTTTCAATATTTTTATTTTACCAATATTTTAAGAAAATGGCATTAAATGAGTTATTTATACAACTACAAAATCGATTTCTAATTATCATATTTAAGGGGAAAAAATATCATCATATTAATTCTAAAATTATCAAACTTTAAAAAATACGTATAGAAATACTCCATAAGTATGACAATTTTTGTAGAAATACTTCATAACATGACACAGACTACCTTCCTGAAGATCATAGACAAGAAAAACTCTTCTCACGACTGACGATGAGAGATGCTCGGGTGAGACTATTTTACTTACTAAATCACATAATTTGATCAACTCTGTGATTGAAAACACAAACTAACAGTCATAAACATAGTTGGTCCTCATATATCGAGATGGATTTGAGCAAACGCAGAAGGTTCTATTGCTGAGCTAGACTAAACATACCAGTGTCGCAGGACGATAGAATTCGCTTTCATACATAGAACAAGCCCGCCATCGTAACTAGGCGAATGAGCGTTTGCACTTAAGAGGTATCCATTCCCTGGGCATGGTACTTGTCCAACTCCTTGTCCAACTCTTCTGCAGACTTCTTAACTGTCTGCTTCATCCCACGCCCTCCGCGACCTCGAGCTGCTCGTGCACCACGAGCAGCTCCAGCGCCGCGTCCACCACCTCTGACACTTCCACGACCTCGACCGCGGCCACGCTGAAGGCCACTACCTTGATTCATCCTGCTTGTTAGGCAAAATATATAAGCAACGTGATCAGTTAAAAAAAAAAAGTTGGCGAAATGTCAGGAGACTTTATTCTTTAGTTATTGAAGATATGCCATGAGATGAATTTGAATTTCTATGGTAACATTAACGATTGATCTCCTTGAAAAGAAAGCGAACCAAGAACAACTGCATTCCATCTTTAAAAAGATTTCTGTGTGCAAATAGAAACAAACTAAACATCTAAGGTTAACCTTTTCTAAATGATGCATAAAAACAAATAAATGAGCAAGTTTGATAAATATTAACAAGATATTAAAAAACAAGTAATCACATATATAGTACAGTCAAATAAGTACATAACAAAAATCAACTAAAACCTCATTGACGATATTAGAAGATAAGTGCAAACGGTATCCAAAAAAAAAAAAATCAAGAACAGCCTATATTAATGGGCATGCGCGAGCTTACCGAGAAATACGGTTTGACGAACTTGAACCACCTTGACCAATTTGTGGGCTGAAAAGAAAACTTTGTTGAGGCATTTTTTCAAAATTGTTGATTTTCTCTTAGGCATATACACAAGGAGAAAGATAAATCAGCAAACAGTTACGTATAATGATGAATACAAGTTGCAAGTGAAAATTATTGAAGATTTACTCAGACACCGCAGAACAATAAACAACACAGAATTCAGATGCAAGTTGGAGAGAATTTTTAAGACTTATGGCAAAAAGAATTACAATTTTCAAGTATATTTTTTCAGAAAAGGAAAGTATAACAAAAAAAAAATCAAACTTCAAGCATACAAGAATCTACTTCCAAAGAAAGATATGCATCTAATGGGACTGGAGAAACAGATATCTTCTGCACAAAAGGATTCTCCTTGGACAAACACTGAATAAGAAGATATAATAAAGATAGCTGATGTGCTGCAAATCCAACAAGCAAACAGATAGAGATATTGGCACAAACCAGTAGAATCAATGCATGAAACATAAGGATAGCAAAAAGTAAACCACGTACGTCATAACAACTGTCCTTCTCCCTCTGCCATACGAACCACCAGCAACATTCACACGAGGAGTTGTGGGCAATCCTAGATTAGTGCCTATAATTTCAATTTTCATAGGCTTTCCATCCAGAAGCACATTGTTATAACGTTTTAAAGCAGCAATGGCATCACTTCTCCTTGCGTACACAACCTCAGCTGAACCCTGCATAGAAGTTTGATCATCTCAATACATGACAATACAAAAGAAAATGAGAAGATAGCATAAAAGGCACAATATCAACAAAATTAGACAACATTAGGAATTGACTCTAGTTTAACGAAGCAAACATGGCATAATAGTTCATGATGATGAGGCAATAAAATCATGAAGTTCTGATATTGCACAACTTTAACCATTCTTCAGGTAAGTAATGATTCTAGCATTCTGCTGCTTCAGAAATTATAAATTTTGGTTTCCAACATTCAGCTTTCATTCTCATTGTTTAAGGCATTTATTAATCAAAATATTATTATTTTGGTGTTGTTGTTGTTAAATCAACAAATAATTCAGAAGCTAAGGAACTTAGTCTGCATGGAAACCCAATACCAATTAGCAACTCCTCTACCAAAGAAAATTTGAAGGAAAAAAACATATCTGATGGCATAATTTGCTCATGAATTGAATGTTAAAATAAACAAAGAACCACAAAGAACCTATCAGATAGGTTAGACTAACATCTCTAGAATCTAGATCCATAGATGCATCATAGTGGTCATTGTAGCTTGCATGTGTAGCGTGATTCCTCCATACTCCAATGACGTAGTTAACGTAAAAGATGAATGCTAATGACAACTTGGTCTCCAAATTTGGATTAGGACAGCATGGCTTCAGACAAATTATAAGGCTAGTAGATCATGTAGATGACAATGTAGAAGAGCATAAGGTAATTCAAGTAGATGACCCTACAGGTTTACAACAATATTAACAAACTGTGAATCTCCTAGAGCAGGCACCACTAAAAGTTTAAAATACGAATGTGTTGTGAAGCACAACTAACTGTGGTAGATAAAAGGGTAGGTGCATGAAGCTCCCGCCGATGAGGGATTCAAGGAATGGTATATTGTATGTAGCCGTATCTTGCTTTGCAATAAGTTGTTTAAGTGACTTAAACCCATGACCTCTAAATCACACAGCAGCAACTATCTGTGGTAGATGCCATTACCAATTTAGAACTAGAGCAGTAACAGAACTATGGTTTCAAATACTATTACCATTCTGCTTTTGTCTCTTTGTTGACCATTTGCAAGTTTAAATGTAGCATAATACTACTTCAACTGTATATTGAACAAACAGTTATCTGTAACACTTAGAAAACAGAACCAAGAAATATAAACCTTATAAAACTTCTACGAAACAAGATTGTGTCATGTGAGAAATAAAAGTTGAACAACTTATCTAGAACTGTCCATTGATAGTAGAGGTGACAAAAGATGAAATAGCTTCACCTGCAAATTGACTTTGGGTTTGCATTTGAGTTGAATGGAGTTAGGTTTGAGTTATATATATATATACGAATTTGATCCCCTGCGGACCGCGTGCGCGACAACGCTTGATCGATCACGGTGACTGATCAAGCAAGGCCTGATCGGCCACCGGGGGCTCGAAAGCGTCTCCGACAGGTTCACCCGTACCCCGACGGATTCACCGTACCCCCTAGGGTTCACCGCGCCCCCCGGGGTATAGTTTTGTTCTGGGGCGGCGGCCTCGGCCATCAGGGAAGTCCGTGACGAGGTCCGACGGGTCCCGACGGGTCACCGTACCCCTAGGGTCACCGCACCCCCCTGGGTTATAGTTTCGTTCGGGGGGGGGGGGGGGGGGGGGGGGGGGGGGGCGAAGGTCGCCGATGGTGTCCCAGCCATCAGGGAAGTCCGTGACCGATCAGAGAAGTCCCTGATCGGTCACGCAGGCCGACGCAGGGTCCGCACGAGTCCGCAGGAGATCAAAACTCTATATATATATATACATATACATATATATATATGACCCATTTAAAGTAGTGTAGTTTCATGTTGACCTAGTTAAAAACACATGGAATTCAGATACCAGTTAAAATGTTGCAGTCAAAGCGTGCAAATTTTCTATGACCAATTGACCCAAAATGCCACTGCTAATAGATTATCAGCATAGATTTCAGACCTTGAAACCTAGAAATGGCACAATAAACAATTAGGGATAGGGCCATGAAGAAAACTATGAAGGCAGACCAAATGAGGATTACAGGAGAGGCATCACCTCGGTGACTAAATTATTTCAGATCCATTTCTAGTTTAAGAAAGTGAAAAAGATTGCTTCCTGCTACCATTGCATCACGCTTTCACAGTCAGTTCTTACTATAGTTTGATATCCAAAATTCATTCCAGTTAAAGAAACATGGAAGCTGCAAACTAACATTTTTAATATGAAAATACTATGATCAAAGTGGGAAAAAAAACTAATTACAGTTAAGAGCATTCCCAAAGAAATGGTCAAACAAAGACCAAGTGAAAATAATCTTTTGGTTGTAAGAGCTTAATTAAGATTTTACATGGTTTTCAAATGGATACTCTTTCACAAGCGGAACAAAGAACAACTCTTGATACAACGAGATGTAAATAATTTATTCTAATTAGAAATAAAGTTTAATTTCATCATTTAAGAATTACACAGTTTTAAATGAATGAGTACTGAAATTTTAGCATAAGATAAAAGCTATTCTGACCTAGCAATAACTTAGTCACTTCGACATGAAGAAAAAATTCAACAATTCACCACAGCATTGGTCTTAAAATCATTTCTATTGCATTTTAAAATTAAACACATGATGCAGCACAAGAAGGTATAACCGAGTGTTCAATATGAAACCACCCTGACACTTACAACAAATACATAAGCATTTCATGATATTTTGAACAGTACAAAAGGGGGAAAACATATAATTCTTTCTGAACTTTTCTTTACTTTCCTAAATCAAAAGTAATGGAAACGATGATTTCTCAATGCTGACACATTAAAATGACTCATACACTTATTATGATATTACAATGCTCTATTTTCCAAAACAAAAGTCACGTATAATGAGGAAATGTACCCTAGTGCAACAGTCAATTTTAAACTAGGAGGAAAAGAATTTTTTTTATTATATAAAGAATAGGGAAGTTTGCAAAACCCACACTTGGTCGACCATTTCTATCATAATGAACTGCAAAACGCTTGAGGTCACCAACTTCTGAGAATAGCTCCTGTATGCCAATTGAACACGAACAATGAAAGAGATAAGATTAACTTAAAGAATAGGTGTTGGAATTTAGGTTAATCTTATGGAATCAGCTTACCCTTATATCCTGATTAGAAACTCCATAATCTAGGTTTGAAATGTAGAGTTTTGTGCCTGTTTCAACTCCTGGAATGCCAGCAGCAACCATGCTATCACCAAACAGATCATGTCTCTGCGTCATGTCTTTTGTTCTACTGAAAGACTGATAAATGCAACCAACCATCCAGATAAGGGAATAGACATGTTAGTACACAATTCATATACTTGCTGATTAAGTGTTATGCCAAGTGAGTTCATAGAACGAAGAAGAGTTATAAAACCCCCAAGTATAAAGCATCCATCCAAAGGATTCCCTTGTGAAAGAATTACTCTATTGAAAATACGATGCATGCTAAATCAATAGCAGATATGGCATGGATATGAAAATTGAGATAGAGAAGTCCACCGGAATAGTTAACAATACACACTGATAAGAAATGGAAGTAGAGAAGTCCACCAATATCATATGCAGGTCATAAGATACCATTGAAAGCTCCAAAGTACAGCCCTTTAAGCACTTCAACCAAAAAAGCCCCACGAACTAGCATAAGAGTTTGGGGCTTCATCATCGATGATTTGATGTTCCAAATTTAGCAACAGATCGCTTGAAATTGTCCCCCTTAAGTGTCTTCATTAATGAATTAAGCACCGAGAAGCAATATAAATGTGGTATATGAGCCCTCTCCCCATAAAAAAAATCTGATATCCTCCTTTTGATATCTGGGTTTCTAATGATTCAGGTTCTTGAACACATGCAAAAAAATCAATAGTTTTGGGCTTGCCTTGGCAATCTTGTATGGTGACGGGCGAGTATTAACCCTAAGAGGGCCTCGATTAAGCATTCCCATTCCTCTTCCACGGATAGTACCACCAGGCCCACCACGTCCACGACCATGGCCTTGACCTAGGCCTTGCCATCTCCCACTTTGACTAGTATTTCTGTTTCTGATCAGATTATCCAGCACCATGTCCAAAGATGTGGTTTTACAAGAATTAACTTGGAGAATTCCAAGATAATAAGCAGGATCTACAAGATTAAATAAAATAAACAATGAGAACACTTTCATCTGCAATGTTATAAAAACTGTTGTCCTCGAATGATAATAGAAAAAGAAATATGGACATAGATCACAAAAAAAACTTATATAAATTGATAGTTCTTATTTATTACTGATTTACCTATTTGGCTATGTAAATAACAATTCAGTAGATATATTATTAGGACATAATTCTTGCAAACATGCCAAGATTTATAATAATCAAAAAACACAATTGACAACAATTCACTTTTACGTTTATATAAAGTGCCTTTACAATTGACAATTAATAAAATACAATAAAGGCATTTTCCGTGCTCATGATTTCTTATAATTAATCCGAATTTAATTTATTGACAATCACGAGCAATTTGTAGATTTATGGAATACTAAATTATGCAATGGAAAATATATTAGAGAATAACAAATGAAAGAACCCCAAATTGATATTCCAAAGCCTAAAAAGTTCAAAGAGCCATGAAATGCTGAATGTGAAACTAATATACGCGCAGGTAATATATTTTTTTTAAAAATCCCCCGGTCAGACTTGGCACGATGTCACAAATATAAGCGCATAAATCCAAATATTCGACCTCCCAACGTTAGCAAAGCGCAGATAAACGCACAGTTCAAACACTATCTACAAATTTCTCAAAAGTCAGATGGCTATAGTTGAAGAAAAATATACTAATAAATAAATCAATACCTCAAAAACACCACAGGTTCCTGGACAGCGATCTCCAAGGGGGAAAAAAGTGAAGGATCTGGGAGAGGGCGGCTCTAACGAGGTTCCTAGGGCTAGATCTCGGAGAGCTCTGTTTCCAGGCTGACGATGGATTCAGGGAGACGGAAACAGAGGGGAAGTCGAAAGGATTAGAAGGAACCAAGATGAATCGGGGGTTGTTGCTGGGGGGGTTTGCAGGGCTGAGAGGGCGACCAGAAAGGTAGAAGCAAAGAGGGAACTTTTGACGCCCTTCTAAGTTCTACGCCGCGATTGGAGTGCTAGGGTTTCCTCACGATGCTCTTAAGGACACAATTGACGCGCCAGAGGGCAATGTATGAGGATCGGGTGGGCATACCGAGACAGGATGTGAAGTTACTCCGCATCAGAGGGACGGTAGATGGTGCGTTACCCTCGGGGCCAGTAGCAACTACTGCGGATAGCCAACTACTTCGGCGCCTCCTGTTTCTACTAAGAAAACTCAAAAGCGCTACGTTATTTATTTTTTCATCATAAAATATTTTTAATATATATATATATATATATAATATTATATTACGGACTACTTATTAGATACTCATATTGATTTAAGGATCTGGAGGTGTCAATTCAACTGATTTTGAATTTAACATAAGTATTTATTTATTTTATTTTTTAAATATATTATATATATTTAATATTTAAACTTGTAAAATTAAAGACTTAGGTTATAGTACTTATTTAAGTTAATAAAATTTTCTTCAAAAATTCTACCTTCGTAGGTTATAGTATTTAAAATAAAAAATTTTAGATGTTTATGAATATATTATATGTATTTATCGTTTAAGATTTTAGGTTATAGGAGTTGGATTATAGTAGATATAACCTAATATAATTTTTTATTATGTAGTTCACTTTTTCTTCTTGGGTTATATAGTATTTAAAATAAAAAAAATTAAATATTCATGGATATATTATAAAATTAAGAAATTATTTAAAGAATTGTTTATTAAAAAATTTAAAAAAAAAGAAAAAACAAGGATCCGATGCAAATGGCCGATGCTGCTATATATATATATATATATATTGTCCGACGCGTTCACGTGGCGCTGCGAGCCCGATTTTTTCTTATAAAAAATTTCTTACATTCTCGCTCACCCGCTCAATCTTTTTAGTATTAAAATATTCCTTTATTCCTCTCTCCCTTCCTCCCTTGATTATAAAAACTCTCACTCTCTCTTCACTTTTCTAATTTCTAAATTTCCCTCACACTCGCGCGTTTCTCCTTCGTCGGCATCTTCCGTCGCTCTTGCTCCTACCCTCACTGCCATCTTCCATCGCTGCCGTTGTTCCTTCGCTAGACGCAAACAAAGTTAACTCAAAGCTCTTGTCTTCGGCCGATGAAGATCCCCAAACTCAAACAAAACCCGATGTTATAGCTCCTTCCTTGGCGGTAGCTTCCTTTCGTTGCCGCTCCACCCTTCGCAAGATAGAACATAGAGTTACCTCAAACAAAATTCGATGTTGCTAGCCCTACCCCTTTCAATTTGCCTATCGATTTTTTAATTAGGGTGTTCAACTACAACGTCGATTTCTTCTACAGTATTATGATGATATATATTGTAGCAGCTACCTCAAAGTAGTTGTTACAATCATTTGCTACTATAACTTTAAAATGTTAAAACCTTGAATTTGCTTTAAAAGAAAATTTTATTATAATTTTTTGGTTATCTTATATGCTGGAAATTTAGAAAATGTCTATATTGCAAAATTTTATAAGACTTTATAATGTAGAAGTCCTACTACATAGAACTGAGACACTTTAAGCAACTGTTTAAGCTGAAATAGTTACAATATTATTTATAGTTGGTCAATAGTAGATTTGTAGAAATATTTACTCTGCTATTACGACGTGAAAGCAAATTAGTTCTGCTTAACTATGTTGTAGCAACCACTTCAAATAGCTATTACAATGTTGTAGCAGATTTTATACAAATACTTGCTACTTCAAGCTAATTGCTACAACGTCAAACATGTATACAAGTACTTGCTACATGTGGTAGTAGCTACTAGACCAGAAATTCTACAACGTGAACGTCAGATATGTGTTGTAGTCTTATTCGGCAGTAGACCTGCTACACGTAGCAGCTGTTGTATAGTACATGCTATATAAGCTTCACAATCTCACGGCAAAAATAAAGGTGACATTGTCTCTCTCAAACCTCCACACTTGATCATAAGCCCTCTATATCCAGTATATATTTTTTTCTGTAAAATAATTTTTATTGTAAGCGTTGCGTTCTTTTATTAGAAATATTAATTGTTTGTGTTATATAATTTACATGAAATATCACAATTAAATCGTTTCATTTTATATTGTAATTCCCTCTTAACACAAATAAATTGTTTATACGTTATTATAAAATATGTTGTTAATATAGGTGAAATCATATATTGTCTTTAAAGGTCGGTAAGCTGAGAATTAAAATGTATGGATAGAAGTATCTAAACAAAATTGATAGCTTTAAGGATTTATGTGTTTACACCATAACTACAAAATTAAAGAGGTGGCAAAACGAGATGTAGAATCTGTTGGATATTTTATGTCGTGGACTAGCATAAATAATTTAGTTATAATTTTAATTATATTCAAGATTAATTAGATGCCAAATTATATGGATATGGTGTTGTTTGGTTAATTTTATTGGGCTTAGCTATAATGGGCAGGCTTGGCCCAATTTTCCTAATATGCAGAGGCCCTTACTCCTAACCCTAATATAAAGTGATCGTTGCCCCATTGAGACGACACGGTTTTTTTTCCTTTTGTGATTGACGGGGTGATAGGAGGAGTTACTCTCTGCTGCTTGTCTTCCGCTCCAGGAAATAATGGATCCGATGGCGTCTTCCGCTCCAGGTAATTCTAGCACCTAATTATATCTATTGCATATATCTATCACTTGTCGTATTTAGAATTGGATTTCGATCTATCGTTAAACATTGAATTTCGATTTGTCGTCAAAATATTGGATTGCGATATGTCTTCAAATGGTATCAGAGCCTTATCTAATTCTGATACGACAGTGAAGTTACTATTTAAATCTGGTGTTAAGAATTTCCCTTCGAATTTAATTCAGAAGAAAAAAAAAATTTAATTCGGACTATAGCATGTGTTAACGATTTGTTTCTGTAAGTGGCTATGTTAATCCCTTTCTCTCATGGTTTTTTTTTATGGACATTGACCGAGCAATTTGGTTTTGGAACTGACCGAGCAATTGCTGTGAACGTGGAGAAATACTCGTTCATTTGGATTATAGTTTTTTTTAACATAAAAAAAAAATCGATTCTGTACGTGGCTATGGTTCAAAAGCTTATTCATTTGGATTTAAGTTTAAATAAAAAAATAATAATAATAATAAAAAAGAAGCTACGTACGGAAGGAAAAGAGAAAAAAAAATCAATGAATTTTGTTTATTTTGGAGAGATTAGAATTAAGTATTATTCATTTTTTTATTATATAAATTGCTTTGGTACTCTCCAAAATTATGGTCTAAATTATTTTATTTGTGCATATTTGATTATTATGATATGTCAATTGCTATTATGAAATTTTATGACATATTTCTGAGGTATGCTAATTTTAGACCATTTGGTACTATTTTGGGTATTTTTCATAGTAGTGAGCTCGCCTTCGCGGGACAAATTATGATAAAATACTATTATTGGAAAATTATTGTTATTAATGTGGCGTTAGGAATTATTTTGATAATGCACCTACCCTATCGGTTTGTCTTTATTGATATAGTTCCTAATGAATGGTAATTATATTTTAAAGTTCTCAATATCCTCTCGATATTAGCTTTAAGAATATAATTATTTTCTGTGATATGGGAGTTATTTTATACATTGTAATTCGGGACCCTTCGGCGGGATTGCTTTTGCATGAGATAATTTTATTTTGGTCATAAGCTCTATTTCTTTTGTTGGATATGCTTGATAACAAATCTCCCATTAATGTACAAATTCCAGCTTTGCCTATGAGTATGAACTCTTTACCAAAGTTGAATGGAACTAATTATGAGGACTGGGTTGACTCTGTTAAGTTGTTCCTTGCTATTTCTAACGTTGACACTGTTGGGTTTTTCGGGCCGCGAAAACCGCCTTTTCGCGTCGCGGAAACCCCGAGAACCCAAAGCCATGGATCCCGTGCGAAGAAAAATTCCGAAACAAAAATCACGTATTCATTTCATGCTCAAAACTCGATCTACTCCTAGATCTAAAGAGGGATAAACCATTTTACCTTTGGTGCGTGCCCCGCTTAATCCCGCTCGCTCCTTTTGGATGTCGGATCTCTAGGACGTCAAGTGCCGTCCCTCTAGAAGTATCCACGCGAACAAAGTGGATGGAGGAAACCCTTTAGGTGTGCTAGCACCTTTCAAGGGTTCAGCCAAGAGGAGAAGAAGAAGAAGAGCACCAACACTTGGAGGAGGAAGAAGAGAAGACACACACTTAGAAAAATAGAACCAAAACTTGGTTTTATTCTCTCATTATGGCCGCCCACATAATGGCCATTAATGGCCATTAAGTGGCCGACCATAAACCCCCTTTCAATTTGAATTCAAATTCAAATGGGGGGTTACAACCTTTGGAGATGATGTGGAGCATCATCATTGGTCAAATACCAAGCCAAGTCATCACTTGGTCAAGTCAAGGTGAGGTGGCCTTTTGGTCAAGTCAAACTTGACCATTAATCTTCCTTGATGAGGTGGCATCCACACTTAATGCTCTTGATGATGTGGAGCATCATCAATGGTTGGCTCCATGCCAATTCATCACCATGATGTGGCATTAAGTCAAGTCTAACTTGAGGTGGATTTGGGCCAAGTCAAACTTGCCTTTTATGGACTTTCCATATTTAGTCAAGTCAAACTTGACTCCATTTCTTCTCTCATGTCAAGTCTAACTTGAAGTGGAACCAAGTCAAGTCAAACTTGATTTGGATTTGGGTCAAGTCAAACTTGCCTTTTATGGACTTTCCATATTTAGCCAAGTCAAACTTGACTTCATTTTTTTCTCCATCTATTTGTTCTTTGTGTATGACCCTATAGGTTCTTGTAACGTTGGCAATGCTTCTAACATCTTAGAAACATAAGCAATGAGCGATATCTAGCAACACATCATTGCTACCCAAGTTACAAGAATGTTGAGATCCAACATCACCAATGTGACTACTAATTATGACTTTCATAATATGTGACAATGTCCTTCTATCGTCGATATCTAGATTGATCTTCTATGAAGCATAGACCGTGTCATCCTCCAATCAATTTATGTGTCTTGAACTCCAAGTAGACTCACTATAATCAAATAAGCTCAATATCTCATATTGCCTTATTTGGGCATGGCCATGCACTTAGTGATCTCACTCTATCAAGACTATGATATCTCTCCCGTCATATAGGAGGGATAGATCCCATCTACATCACTCATATCCCTCCGCATAATTTGTTACATACCCAGTAATCGCCTTTATAGTCCACCCAGTTACGGGTGACGTTTGACGAAACCAAAGTACATAACTCCTTATGTAGGGAACTATGGTGACTTCAGGTCTAAGGACTAATAGTCATACTAATAGTCACATGAGAAAGTATATGACACTCATATAACGATCCATGATACTTTCTCATGGTGGGTCATTTAGTATACATTCTCCAATGCATACTCATGTGTCAACTTGATATCTCATATCCATGACTTGTGAGATCAAGTCATCGTGTTGACCTACATGCTAGTCTCTATGCATTAACATTGTCCCTGAATGTTAATACTTGACTAGGAATAATTAAGAGTAGTGTTCTCTATATCATCTCACTATCGATTCAACCAATCGATTGATATAGATATGAACCTACTACCAAGGACGTTATTACACTTAGTTATTTGGCACCAATACAAGTAAGTATAATAACCATAATCAAATGCCTTTATTTATATATATGAAATATGATACAATAAGTCCATACAACAACCATCACGTGATTGACTCTAGGGCTCTCACTAACAGACGCTGCCCTTACTGAGAATGAGCCTGAAATTCCCACGTCTGAGTCTTCCGCTGCTGTTATAACCAAACATGATAAGTGGGTTCATTCTAATAAAGTGTGTCTGATGACTATGAAGTTCACTATGGACAAGACCATCAAAGATAATATTCCTTAGACAAACAGTGCTAAAGAATTTCTTGTGTCTGTGGGCAAGAAATTCAAGAAATTTGACAAGACAGAAAAGGTCTCCTATCTTTCATTACTAACAAAAACTAGATATGATGGTGTATCAGGTGTGCGCGAGCATGCCATGAAGCTCACCAATTGGTACAACAAGTTAAAATCCATGAAAGTGGAATTGGGAAGTGATTTTTTGGTCTGGCAAGTATTAGACTCTCTTCCTTCTGAATTTGATGTTCTTAAAACTTCCTATAATACACAAAAGGAGGAGTGGTCTATTGATGAGCTTGTAGCCATTCTTAGTCAGGAGGAGCAAAATATGAGAAAGGGTAAAGGACAAGTTGTTCAGTTGGTTTCTCATAAGACTCATGAGCAAAAGAAGAAATATTTTAAGGGGAAGAGTAACAAGCCTCAATTCAAGAAGAAGTGGAGTGATAAATCAGGACCTTCCTCAGTTCATGAAGGTGGTGACTCATCTGGTATTAAAAAGAGATTTAATGGCAATTGCAAGTTTTGTGATGTATTTGGGCACAAACAATCTGACTGCTTTAAGTTTAAGAAGTGGTTAGAGATGAAGCAAAAGCAAAACTAAAAGCAAGGTATTCATCATGCTCTAGTGTGCTTTGAATCTAATCTTGTAGATGTACCTTCTCATACTTGGTGGTTAGACTCTGGTACGACAATTCATATTACAAAATCTGTGCAGGAGCTCAAAACCAGGAGAAGACCAAATGAAGGGGAGGTGTCTGTTGCAGTTGGAAATGGAATGAATGTCAAAGTAGAGCACATAGGAGTAGTTTCTTTAAAATTAAGTGGTGGACATGAGTTGGTTTTGCAAGACACCGTTTGTGTACCTTCTATGAGAAGGAATTTAATTTCAGTTTCTGTTTTGGATGATTGTGGTTACTCCTTCCATTTTGGATCCAATAAAGTTATTTTACATTATGAATCTACTATTGTTGGTTATGGTGTCAAGTTGAATGGTATGTATATGTTGAATCTTGATCCTCTTTCTATTGAAATTCATCATACTAATGTTAATAATGTTGTTGGGCAAAAACGTGGAAAAGCCATTGAAAACTCTTCTATGTTGTGGCATAAGAGATTGGGACATATATCTCGAGAACGGATGGAGAGATTGATCAAGGAGAATATTCTTCATAGTGTGGACTTTTCAGATTTTGACACTTGTGTTGATTGTGTGAAAGGGAAGCTTGCTGCTGGAGTTAGAAAGAATAGAGTTGTTAGAAGTGATGGGATACTGCAGTTGATTTATACAGATATCTGTGGGCCAATTACTCCCATTGCTTTAGGAGGATATAGATATTTCATTACTTTTATTGATGATTTTTCAAGGTTTGGCTGGATTGATTTGTTGCGTGAAAAATCAGACTCTTTAGATGCTTTTAAGACTTTTAAAGTTGCCGTTGAGTTGAAATTTGGCACACAGGTTAAGAGTGTTAGATCTGATAGAGGTGGCGAATTCTATGGAAGGTATGATGAAACTGGCAGGAATCCTGGTCCCTTTGCAAGGTTTTTACAGGATTGTGGAATTGAGGCACAGTATACTATGCCTGGCACTCTGCAGCAAAATGGTGTTGCTGAAAGGCGAAACCGTACTCTCATGGAGATGGTTAGATGTATGCTTAGCCATTCAAATCTTCCTGATTTTCTATGGGGAGAGGCCTTAAGGACAGCAGCTTATATCTTAAATCATGTGTCAAGTAAGTCAGTTCCAAGGACCCCATATGAACTTATGACAGGGAGAAGGCCTACTTTGAAGCATTTTCGTGTCTGGGGCTGTAAGGCAGAAGTCAAGGTCTACAATCCAGAAATAAAGAAGCTTGATCCTAAGACGATTAGTGGATTTTTCGTAGGATATTGTGTTGGATCTAGGGGTTCTAGATTTTATTGTCCAACTCATACCACTAGAGTTGTTGAATCTGAACGTGCTATCTATTTTGAAAGCGATTTAGAGCATGTTGCAACTCAGGAGCCACGTGTAGTTAACTTCAGAGAAGAGTATGTTAATATTCCTGTAGCTATTACTCCTTTGCCCGAATCTATGCCAGTCATTACTACTCATGATGAAGCCACGAATCCCATTATTGATACTAATGTTGATATGCATGTTGACTATGATGTTCAGAATCCTGATGTTATTATGCCTAATGTTGATATGCATGCTGACAATGATGTTCAGAACCCTGATGTTACTATGCCTCAATTGAGGCGATCTCAACGTGTTTCCACGTCTACAGGGTCTACTAGGTTCAAGGATTATGTTGTTTATTTGCAGGAACATGAGTTTACATGTGTTGGGGATTCTGACCCTATTACTTTCCATGAAGCCATTTCTGACTCTCATAGTTCACAGTGGCTGGTTGCTATGGAAGATGAATTAGCTTCTATGCGAAAGAATAATGTTTGGGATTTGGTGGTATTGCCCGAAGGTTGCAAATCTGTTGGTTGTAAATGGGTATTTAAGACCAAACGTGATGCTAAAGGAGAGATAGAGAGGAACAAGGCCAGACTTGTTGCAAAAGGGTACAACCAGAGAGAAGACATAGATTACAAAGAGACGTTCTCTCATGTATCTACTAAAGACTCTTTTCGTGTTGTGATGGCCTTAGTTGCTCATTTTGATTTAGAGCTTTATCAAATGGATGTTAAGACAACATTCTTGAATGGTGATTTATTTGAGGATGTCTATATGGATCAACCTGATGGTTTTGTTGAAAGTGGTAAGGAGCACATGGTTTGTAAATTGAAAAGATCTATTTATGGTTTAAAACAAGCTTCTAGACAGTGGTACTTAAAGTTTGATCATATTATAAGTTCTCTTGGTTTTGAAGAAAATACAGTTGATCAGTGCATTTATCTAAAAATGAGTGGAAGAAAATTTGTTATTCTTGTTCTTTATGTTGATGACATCTTTTTGGCTAGTAATGATGTGAGTTTTCTGAATGAGACTAAACAGATGCTTACGACTCATTTTGATATGAAAGACCTTGGTAATGCATTTTTTGTTTTGGGTATTGAGATTCATCGTGATAGATGTCGTGGTATCCTTGGTTTGTCTCAACAAGGATATATTGATAGAATCTTGAACCGGTTCAATATGCAATCTTGTAATCACTGTGTTGCACCAATTCAAAAGGGTGAGAAGTTGTCTAATGATCAGTGCCCTCAAACTGAAAGCGAAATGACAAATATGAAGAAAATTTCATATTCTTCCGCTGTTGGCAGCCTTATGTATGCTCAAGTTTGTACACGTCCTGATATTGCTTTTGTTGTTGGTGTACTTGGGAGATACTTAAGTAAACATGGTGTGGCACATTGGCAGGCTGTGAAACGTGTTTTGAGGTATCTGAAAGGTATAAAAACTTATATGATCACATATAGGAGATCAAATCATCTTGAGGTAACAAGTTATTCTGATTCTGATTATGGTGGTTGCCCAGATGATCATAAGTCCACATCAGGTTATGTATTCATGTTAGCTGGAGGAGCTATTTCTTGGAAGAGTGTCAAACAGACTATTACAGCTACATCAACCATGGAAGCAGAGTATATAGCTTGTTATGAGGCCACACGTCAAGCGATATGGTTGAGAAACTTTATTGCTGAGTTTGATTTTGTGGAGAGTATCTCTAGACCTCTTACTATATATTGTGATAACTCTGCTGTAGTAAGTTTCTCTCTTAATAATAAGAGCTCAAAGAGGACAAAACACTTTGAGACAAAGTTTATGTTTGTAAGAGATAAGATCCAAGAGTTTAAAACTATTGTCAAGCATATCCCTACAGATCTAAATGTTGCTGATCCCCTAACAAAAGGCATAACTGTTAAAGCCTTTGTTGACCATGTGACCCGTATGGGTGTAGTAAAGTCTTTTAATATTTTGGATTAGTGGGAGTTTATGTTTATATTTTGTTATGACTTCATACTCGTAATATGAGACATTGTTCAAATAAATAGCTATTGTTGCTATTTTTATTTGCCATATGATTATTCTGTACAGTTCTTTATTATTATAATTATTATTGTGTGTGTGTATATATATATACATATATATATATTGTGATGGCATATTATGGAGACATTTTGGACCCAGTCTCAATCTTGTTGTTATCATATGACATCTTGGGCAGATGCTTGGGCCGTTTGTTGGGAATAACACTTTTGTTCAAATTTGACATGTCATTTTGTTGTGCTTTCTCATTTATTCATATTCCACTTTGTTGTTGGGTCACTGGATACAAGTGCCGTGCGATGCATGATATCATTATTCCTTCGAGTGTGATTTTCTGCATTGTTGGGATGCTTGTAGTTCCATTTTGGACCTTTTCTTTCGTGGTTGTGTTGGCTTATTTTGGCATCTTGTTGTGGCCACATATTGTTGATTAATCTGGTATATCATAATGAACTTATTTATGCTGTCCAAGTGGGAGAATGTTGGATATTTTATGTCGTGGACTAGCATAAATAATTTAGTTATAATTTTAATTATATTCAAGATTAATTAGATGCCAAATTATGTGGATATGGTGTTGTTTGGTTAATTTTATTGGGCTTAGCTATAATGGGCAGGCTTGGCCCAATTTTCCTAATATGCAGAGGCCTCTACTCCTAACCCTAATATAAAGTGATCGTTGCCCCATTGAGACGACACGATTTTTTTTCCTTTTGTGATTGACGGGGTGATAGGAGGAGTTACTCTCTGCTGCTTGTCTTCCGCTCCAGGAAATAATGGATCCGATGGCGTCTTCCGCTCCAGGTAATTCTAGCACCTAATTATATCTATTGCATATATCTATCACTTGTCGTATTTAGAATTGGATTTCGATCTATCGTTAAACATTGAATTTCGATTTGTCGTCAAAATATTGGATTGCGATATGTCTTCAGAATCATGTTATACTAAAAATCTAACACCCACCTCATTTACATCGAGAGGGAAAAAAGATCGTGTGCAGTATGAAGTTCAAACTCCCAGAGAAAATAATTGAAAGCGGAAAGTTTTTGTGTTTAGGGTTAATGAATTGTAACAGATTTAAGAATAAACAAAATCATTCTCTATAAATTTGTGAAGAGAAATAAATGTCATTTCAAGTTATTGTGTTTATAGGTCTTTTAGATTATCTTCTTCCTTACAACTCTTGAATATCCTAAAGTATGTATAATACTTTTCATTTTAATTGTCGTTATTCTAGAATTTCTGGTTCGATGGATTTTATTTTGTCATTTATATGTGCAACATGAAATTGAAAGGCTACAATGTGATACTAGCTACTACAACTATATGGCAACATTTGGAACATCGTAACTTTTGAATCTGATATCAAAATGATATTTCGAATCGAAGATGGTTCAGAGTTCTATAATCTAAAAAAAAGTTTGCCTCATTCTAAGATCTGAGTCAAAAGTTATTGTATTCGGAAGTTTATTACAAAATTATAACAGTTATTATTTTTGAATAGTTTCTATACGGTGTAGTAATAGTTGCTGCATCGTGTAGCAGATATTGCTACAAAGTAGCTTCTACAAACTGTGTAGCAGCTATTGCTACAAAGTAACAGCTACTTATTGTAGTAGTCACTATCGAGTAGCTGCTACACACATTGTTGAATACCTGCTACACGTTCAGAGATCTATAATTTTTAAAAAAGTTCGTCTCATTCTGATATCCGAGTCAAAAGTTATGACTTTCGAAAATTTATAACATAGTAGTACATGTTGTAGCAGCTAATGCTAAATAGTTGCTACATGTTGTAGCAGCTACTATCGAGTAGTTGCTACAACATGTAGATCGAGTAGCTGCTACAACGTGTAGATCGAGTAGCTGCTATAATTTGTAGCAGCTAAACAATAATAGATGCTATAAATGTGTAATAAACTTACAAATTCCATAACTTTTGACTCGGCTATCAGAATAAGACGATCTTTTTTTTAGAGTATAAATTTCTGAACGATCTTCAATTGGATTAAAAAATAACCTACGATACATTCTGATATCTAGAGTCAAAAGTTATGATGCTCAATAGTAGCTGTTGCAAAATGTAGCAGCTAATGCTCAATAACTTCTACAACTATTGCTGAATAACTACTATATGTTGTAACAACTACTATTGAGTAGCTGTTATACAGTTGTAGCAGTTACTCGATATTAGCTACTACAAAATGTAGTAGCTAATGCTAAATAACTTCTACAGTCATTGCTGAATAGTTGCTATATGTTGTAACAACCATTATTATGTAGCTGCTACATACATTTTTAAAAAAGTTTGTCTCATTACATAGTTTATAGCAGTTGAGTTGGTTTTCGAAAATTTATTACACAATTTCTAGCAACTACTCGATAGTAGTTGCTACAACTTATTGCAGCTATTTAGCATTATTGCTACAATGTGTACAACTGTGTTATAAATTTTCGGAAACCATAACTTTTGACTTGGCTATCAAAATGAGACAACTTTTTTTTAATTATAGATCTCTAAACATGTAGCAGCTATTCAATAATGTGTGTAGCAGCTACTCGATAGTGACTGCTACAACATGTAGCAGCTATTCAACAATGGTTGTAGAATGAATCTTTGAATCGAAAAAATCGACTCATTCTGATATTGAAGTCAAAAGTTTAATGTTCAGAATATCACTATAAAACTCTAAACAATCTTCTTTTCGAAAAAAAAACTTGCTACACAATGGTAGCTATATTTTCACAGTTATAGAATTTGTAAGTTTACTACACAGTTGTAGCAGCTCACCTTCTTAATCCACTACAACATGTAGCAGTTATTCAGCAATGACTATTATACGTTGTGGCAGCTATAGCATGGTAGCTACTACACGTTGTAGAAGAATACTATCAAGTAGATGCAACAATTTTGTAGAAGTTCTAGTTCCATTAGTATTAAAATGTGATTGAATTTGGTAATGACGACGTTGTTGCAAATTGCGCCCCCTAAGTTGCCCAATACAGGGATCATGTTGTAGCACCTATGGAGATCTAGGCATCTAGCTACTACACGTGAATTAGTAAAAAAATTACATAATATTGTAGCAGCTAAATACTCGTAGCTGCTACAAAAGGATTTAATATAAAAAGTAGTTATTTAATTAATATTAGAATCAATACAACTTCACACTTGGTTCAACCAATTTTTGTCTGCCATTATTTGGCGGCCTACTCGAACTCTATAATGTTTTATTTCTAATTGGTGAAATTAGTTGACCTCTTAAGCATCATACTCTCCGTATAGTGCATGATAAAAAAAGGCACAATCTAATCTACAAGATATAATAGAACGACTTATGACAAAAAGATTGCAACTAATACAAAGATAAATATAGAAATACATACGAGTTACTTTGTTAAGGCTCATCGACTCGAATTGTCTTAAACTCTTTGGAGGAAATAGGTGGTAAATTAAGCTAGATGTCTTGCTTCAAGTATGTTGGGTCTAGAGTCTTAAAAAAGTCACCCTATAGGAATAATAAGTATAAAACATTAATAATCAATAAATATTAACTTGTTAATGTTAAAAACAATGAATAATATGTAATACTTACAGTATCCTCAAATGTAGATGTGTAACTTTCTGTATCCACAAGAGAATTATAATGTAGGAATAGACATTCGTCCATGTCTATGACTATTAAATGTCAATGTTCTTGTTTGGTATTAAGAGAATTATACTGTCGAGTAGCTTCTATAACAGTATAGCAAAGTTCTGAATACCAAACATTATACACATTATAGAATAAGACAATATTTGAAACAAAAAATTTCGCCTCATTCTGATTTCAGAGTCAAAATTTATGGCATTCCGACAATTGCTACACAACTATAACAGCCACTTCTTAATAATACTTATACAATAACTATCACACGTTGTAGCAGCTAAATGTGCTACTTATAAAAGTAATTTTTTCTAACTCAAAATCAACCGTTTATATTTATTTACCAAGTTTGATAAAATATAAAAATCATTTTAAACAAGGACATCGTTGTAGCAGCTTGCGGTCCTAATATGCTACAACACAAACTTCATGCTGTAGCAGCTATGGACCCGTAGCTACTACAACGTAATTATCACATCATTACCACGTTGTAGCAATCTTGCACGAATCCTTATAGCAAAATCATGAAATACTTCATTACTCCCTCAAATAAATAAGAAAAATATTATAATTTAATGAGACACCATGGTTTATGATAGGGTTCTTCGACAAAACGATAGAAATGTCTGATCATTTAAAATTAACAATATACATAATATGGTACTTGGAGATTACCATATTTGTTTAGAGTCTGTTAGAATTAACAGACATGCCAAGCACCACATCAAAAGGATGGAAACAAATACAAAAGTAAAGATCATAAATCCATAAAACACTAATTTGCTTCTTATTCTACTTGATCTCAGATTGAAGTGTGCGGAATTTCGATTTCTTACAACAAAATTTTTTCCCTCTGCAATGCCTCCTCTAGGGCGATTACACCTTGAGAACGCAATTTCTCCGAAACATCTGCTCTGGCTGTTACTAATTGTAATTGAGATTCAAGATAAGGAACACTAATTGAACTGATGTTTAGAGGCAAGGGATGACTAGGTCCTACGGTCACAAAAGGGATGTTTGTAGCCTCTGTTAGGACTGGTAGGAGAGTTAGAGGGGGGTGATTAGCTTCGATCTTTGCTCGTTGAAGATTTATTATAGTGGAAAAACCTTGAGCAATGCTAACACTTTCTTCTTGGTATCCACCTCCTTGAGGTAATCCAAGGATTTACTCTCTTCACACTTACAAGCACTAAGCGCTAGTGTTAACTCTAGAGCCAATTATAAGATGATTGTCTAGAGAATATTTTATATCATATTCTGTTTAATAAAGGTAAAGTTTGATTATTATATTTATTTCATGATTGTGCCTAATGAATAAGTATAACAATGTCATTGGGTAGTAGGTTCTTATCTAAATTATATCAATTGGTTGAATTGGTAATAAGATAATATAAGAAACACTACTCTTAACTATTCATAGTCAAGTATTAATATTCAAGGATGATATTAATGCATTGAGACTAACATGTAGGTCAATTGATGACTTTATCTCACAAGTAATGGATATGGGATATCAAGTTGACACATGAGTATACATTAGAGAATATATACTGAATTGACCTGCCATGAGAAAGTTTCATGGATCGTTATATGAATGTCATAAACTTTCTCATGTGACTATTAGTATGAATAGTCATTAGACCTAAAGTCACTACGGTTCCCTACATAAGGAGTTGTGTGCTTTGGTATCGTCAAACGTCACCTATAACAGGGTAGACTATAAAGGCGATTATTGGGTATGCAACAAATTATACGGATAGATGTGAGTGATGTAGATGGGATATATCCCTCCTATATAATGGGAGTGATATATGTGGGTCTCTTGATCGAGTAAGACTACTAAATGTATGACCATGCTTAAATAAGTCAATATGAGATATTGAGTTCATTTGCTTGAGTGAGTCTACTTGGTGATTAAGAAACACAAAGATAGATTAGATGATGACACGGTCTATACCTTATTATCAATCTAGATATCGAGGATAAAAGGACAAAGTCATACATTATAATAGTCACGGAAAAGTTATGTCGGATCTCGACATTCTCATCACTTGGGTAGCAATGATGCATTGTTAAATGTCGCTCATATTTAAAGTGGTTTAGATACAATGTCAATGTTACGAAAATGATGAACCAGGCAGCAGACAAATTGAACCTGGGGTGACCGGCCCGGCCCCACAGAAGTTTCCCATCGGTCACCAGGGTAAATCGGGAAGTGCTCGCGGTGGGCAGTCTAGAAGCCCAGCGTCCCAGGGTTCGCGCCCCATTTGGAGGAAAAATTCCTGCAAAATGCGCCGTAGCTGGGGATCGAACCGCGGATGCCTGGGTTAACGACTAGTTGCCCTATCGCTGCACCATAGCCCCGGGGGCACAATGTCAATGTTACGAGAATCTATTGGATCACAGACAAAGGACATAATGTTTCGGAGATAAATTGAATTTAGTTCGACTAAATTGTGATCCTAAATTCGATTAATTAAGTTAGTCTATAATGAATCCAATTGAATTAAGGGATTGAGTCTAATCTGAGTTAGACTCTTTTAGATTAGATTCAACAACTTGAGAATGAATAATATTCATTAAAAGGTTAATGAATATTATTATTAAAGGAAGAGAAGATAAAAAAACCAAATTGAACTATTCTCTTCATTAGATGAAGAGAAGATGGAAAAACCAAATTGAGTTATTCTCTTTATTAGACGAAGAGAAGATGCAAAAACCAAATTGAGTATCAAGATATTCATTGAGTTTTATTGGCATTCACACTAGGTTCATCTTCACTTGGATGACTATAAAGGGTCTCTTGTGATGAAACTGATGGTCATGCTTCTTCTTCCTCCTCCCTCTCCCACTTGGCCGAAACCCTCACTTTAGGATTTTGGTGATTTGTGAGTCATCCCAAGTTGCTAGCACGACTAAAGTGGCTCTTCTCTGAGGCATAGATCATTTTCGTGTGGATACTACTAGAGGCACGGACACTTGAACGTGCAAGAGATCTGACGAATCGAGGATGAATGGGATAACCGAAGAGCACACAACAAAGGTATAACTCTTAGTTAGATAGATTCAACTTTATATGAGTTTTCTTTCGCATGGATCATTCGAAGGGATCTCGATTTTCCGCTGCATTTTAAATATTTTTCGTCTAGAGATCTCTACACTATGAATGTCTTCTTCGTGGAGGCGGAGAAACCTCGTACAAGCTCACAAAGAAATACACAAAAAGAATAAGCAAATACAAATAAATTCTTCAAAGAATTAAAATACTGAGATCTTACTTATCTTGCTTTCTTCTAGCTTAAAATCACCCCTTGATATTTGGAAATGCAGCAGCACTTTGTCCCTTACAAGAATGGGCGAAGAACGAGGAGATGAGATGTCGCTTCAACTTGCGTAAAAATCCTGTATGCCTGCGTGACCTAGGGTTACCAATCGATTACCTCTTCAGATCTAGTCGTTCAACGACTAATTTTTAAAGCTTAATCGATTGGGTCTTAATTGAATGCCTAATCGATTCAACACGTTTTTGTGTTCTTGCATAACACAACCTTAATCGATTAATGCTTCCCTAATTGATTGCCCAACTAATTAGGGCAGGAAAGCTCTGATACCAACCTATGTGAAAATCCAATCGATTACCATATCAGATCTAGTCGTTCAATGATTAGTTTTTGAAGCTTAATCGATTAGCCAATCAATTAAGAAGATCGATTCAGCAAGTTTTTGTGCTCTCGCGCAACACAGCCTTAATCGATTGCATTAATCGATTAAGGATTCCCTAATCGATTGCCCAATCGATTAGGGCAGCTTTTGTTCTTGCAAAAGCTTCCCAATCAATCACCTGATCGATTGGATGCGATAATTACAATAATAAAATCTTCTATATCGTAAGACTGTCAATCGATCACCCAATCAATTCATGTCTTCCTTAATCGATAACACAAGGGCAATCGATTAGGGCAGCTTTTGTTCTTGCAACAGAAGCTTCCCAATCAATCACCTGATCGATTGGGATTTGCTTTGATCAATTACCCAATCAATAAATTATCTTTCTATACTCGTGAGAGACTTGGTCAATCGATCACCCAATCAATTCATGTCTTCCTTAATCGATAACACAATCGATTAAGAAGACATCTATTTCACAACAAACCAACACCAATCGATCACCTAATCGATTGCCTAAACCCTAACTCGTCTAATACAAGTCTAGGGTTACTTTACCTAATCCCGGTCAACTGTGACCTATTAGGATTTTCTCACCAAGTGTCTGATCAAATCACTGACCGACTTGGACTTTCCCTTGTCTAGTTCCCAACTAGGGCTTCTCTCGTTCCAATGTGCAATCTCCCCGATTCACTTGAACTTCACCTAGTCCCACTAGGTCTGCCTAGTCCCACTAAAACTTCATTTTGGCTAACCCTCTAGTTAGGTCTAGTCTCTCAATAGACTTTCACCTTGCCAACGTGCAATCTCTCCGATCCACTTAGACTTCACTTAGTCTCACTAGGTTTGCCTAGTCTCACTAGGACTTTCCTTTGCCAACATGTGATCTCCCTGATCCACTTGAACTTGACCTAGTTCCCAACTAGGGCTGCTTAGTCCCACTAGGACTTCTCCAATCAACTTGGGCTCACTTGACTTATTACACATATCTTGTCAACACATTGAAACTTGAACTCGAACCCACTCGAGCTCAGTCAAACTAGACAACTTTGACCCAATATCACCCAAGAAACATAAAATTAAAGGAAAAATATTAAAGATTTTATTTAAGGATATTCACTTACCGAAACAGGGGAACAAGGGATCATCTTCGAATGAGAGGAGGGAGGCGAAGCCACAGGAAACTCCTGAAATTTATCAGAAGACTCTTTCGATATTTCGATAGGGGATAAAGAAATGGTTGGAGTCGTTGTCCTCAGGTGGCCTATTAGTCGCATCGATCATCTTTCGGACATTATCAATAATTATCTAGTATTTTTCTTTATCTTCTTGGAATTGACCTGTGATTACGGAGCATCTTCGGATTGTTGGGATGATAAAGACATCAGTCAAGTAATGGAATATGACGATTGGGACATTACCTGCTTCATCTTGCATTCATACGAGGAATCCATCTACCAAACTACAATAACAGAAAGACGATCACTTATTTTTTCCATAAGAATATTTATGGTACAAAAAGGGAACGTTAGCTCTTTCCACCTACAAAGGCAGCGAGATTACCGAAGGTTTTTGTCCTTTGGTTTATCACTTATCACTAATCACTTTGGGGACAATGAGGATAAAAGGGTAATTGCACAATTATATAAAATCTGCCAGACATTGTAGTGGATAATTGTATAATAGCTACTATACCATTGTAGTAGCTAGTGTCAACTAGCTATTACAACCTGAACACGTGGTATTAAAGCTGCTTTTGCTTTATCGGGTAGCTGTTACAACGTGAATCATCTACTATCGACTAGCTACTACAACCCGGTGACAATAATTTTCCATTTGATGTTGTATAAGTTTCTGTCCAATAGTTGCTACAAAATTTAATATACTTTGACATTGTAACAACTACTGCTATAAGCTAATACCTAATGTCGGCTAGCTGCTACAACTCCAATCTAGCTACTACAAAGTGTAATAGCTACTCAAGAGTTCCTATTGGTAGCAACTATTCGAATGTTATACACAAGAGACATATTCTCACATGGTTAGAACAATATTATTAAAACTATTTACTCCACTCGTAGATGCTACAACTTTAGCTCTGGTTATATATGTTGTAGCAGCTAGTATTGAGTAGTTGCTACAATGTTAAACTCACTCGACTATCTCGTTGTAGCAGCTACTCAATGACTATCTGCTACAACGTGTATAATCAAAGATGAAGTTAGTAGCTACTAGTGGAGCAGACGATACATCTATGTATAAGCAAAACTATTGTCAATTTTACTATGTAATAGGGCCACCACATTGTAGCACCACCATCACCTTAATTTGCGGTGGAGGAGGTTGCACTTAGTGTTGGTAATGATTGGATGACTAGAGGGGGTGAATAGTCGCTCACCCTCAATTCGTTGATTCTTCTTCCTATGATGATAGTGGAAAAGCAAAATACAATTAAACTAAATCTAACAACAAGAAGAGACAAATCGTTTAATGTGGTTCGGAAATAAAGCTCCAACTCCACTACTATCAGTAAGGTGGACGATTCTTATCCGTCGGAGGATTAGTCCCCAGAAAACCTCCGGCTAGCTCATGTAGCTCCTTATGATGGAGAAACCTTATCACAACCTCAACTAAGACTCTTGGCACCACAAGAATACTTGAGCTCAAAGAAGACTACTAATAAGTTTTAACCAAACATATTTCGTCAATCTTGCTCAAGCAAACCGAGTTCTCTTAAATAGAACTCGTTTGCTGATTCAACCATTATCAGTCTACTGATGCTAACACTAGCCAACTGAGAGTTGTCGAATTCGAACGTTATAGTCCAACATTCGAATTCAACCGACACCAACCAACTACACAGAAAAATCAGTCGATTAATCTTTCTGTTCCCCCAATCAGTCGATTGATTCCATACTAGTCAACTAGTAAAATCCTAAATCTCGGGTTTCAACCATGAGTACATTCACTCAACACTCATCCTCGCCCGACTAACCTAGACCTAGCCTTCTAGCCTCCTCCATAAGCCTCGCGTCCCTCGGATGTCTCTCCATCCTTCACGTCTTGCCTTCTGGCGCTTCCTTTGGCCCCAGTCCTTGTTGTTGGGTTCACGGTCTCTTATAACTCACTTGACACTTCATTGCAACCTTGACCTACTGCCTTCAAGCCTTCTTCACTTTGACTCTCATCCCTCGAATGCATACAAGCCGCGGCTCATCCCCATGTCATCCTTTACATATGCCTCGAAGTGCACTTCCCTTGGCTCATCGTTGTTGCCTTGTCCACGGTACCTCGGATACACCATCCTTCATTGGACCCGAAGTCATCAAGCTGAGTCTATGTGTATCCTGCAGAACCTGCACACTTAAATACATATATCAAATATAAGACTGAACCTAACTTAAACTCTTTGTTTAAACATCAAAACACATGGTTACTTCAGACCATCGGGATTGCCTTAACACTTAGTTCGTGAATAACCTTGCCGGAGGTACAATCAAACAGGTGGTATCGACAGCGTCAGGTTTGTTTGAGTTTGGGGACCTTCGTGGCCGGCGAGAAGAACCTTGAGGTAACTCTGTGTTCCGTCTGGCGAAGGGAGGAGTGACAACGAAAGGAAGCGGCTGACCAGGGAAAGAGCTACAGCGTCGGGTTTTGTTTGAGTTTGGGGATCATCGTCGATCGGAGACAAGAGATTTAAGGTAACTTGGTTTGCGTCCGACGAAGGAACGAGCGGCAGCGACGGATGACGGTGGTGAGGACAAGAGCAATAGCGATGGAAGACGATGGCGAGGATAGGAGCAACAACGACGGAAGACGCCGACGAAGGAAAAGAGTGTGAATGCAAGGGAAATTAGAAATTGGGAAAGTGAAGAGAGAGCTAGCGAGAGTTTTTATAATGGGGGGAGGAAGGAGAGAGAATAAAAAATATATATTTTAATACTAAAAAGATTGAGCGGAGGAGCGGCAACGAGAGGAAGCGGCTGACAAGGGAAGGAGCTACAGCGATAGAAGACGACGACAGCGTCAGGTTTTGTTTGAGTTTGAGGATCTTCGTCGGCCTGAGACAAGAGCTTTGAGGTAACTTGGTTTGCGTCCGATGAAGGAATGAACGGCAACGATGGAAGACGGCGGCGAGGATAGGATCAACAGCGATAGAAGACGCCGATGAAGGAAAAGCGCGTGAATGAGAGGGAAATTAGAATTGGGAAAGTAAAGAAAATGTGAGGATTTTTATAATGGAGGGAGGAAAAAAGAGAGGAAAAAAAGAAATATTTTAATATTAAAAAAATTAGCAGAGGAGCGAGAACATAAGGATTTTTTATTAAAAAATCGAGCTGGCAGTGCCACGTGAGCGTGTCGCTCACGATCGTTCATGAAGCATCGGGCAAAATATCAAATATATATATATATATATATATATATATATATATATATATATATATATAGGGACAAACTGTGTGAAATATCTAAGGTAAATATTATTATTTTTTATCACCGTAAGCACATAATATTTTTTTTTAATTTAAAATTTAGTTCAAAGAATGTTGTTCAATATCGTTCATCCCTAATTAGATAAGGATAGATAAATTGTAAAAGAAATTTACCTTAATACATCAATTTTTGCATGAAAAGAATATATCCAACGAAATATTTTATATCAATTACATGTTAAAACTTGTTGGAGTAACCAATAAATATCTGGAAAAAATATCTCTATTAATCATATTTAGAATTGAATCGAATAAAATCATACCATCCAAACACGAATATTTTAAAAGTGAACTATGTGTAAATTGTACTGCAAATGTACTCTAATAAATATCAAAGTGATTTATCATAAATGGTAAATATGGAGACGTATATTGTTGAGATTTCGAGTTCGAGTTCTTTAGCAATAAATAATTCTCCTCTTTGAGGGGCCGTTGACTGAGGTACTGTTTTGACAGTAAAATCTCTTATCAACTTAGTGGAATCGTCCCTCCAAAACTCCCTTAGGGGGTTTCTGAATATGGGGTCATTTTGACGGTGAAACCGATCACTATAAAAAGTTTACTCGGACAGTTTTGGTAGTCGGGCCATCGGGTACCGATATCATCAGTGGTGAAGTCGCCACGTTTCTCCGTCCCACGATTTACCCTCGTTGACCGGTGGGAACTCTCGTTGAAGACTATGAGACAGGATCGGTCAACCAAGCGAATTAGTCGGGCGTAAATCTGGATATCTCTGTAAATAAAAAAAATAAATCCAAAAAAAACAACCATCGACCTCTATTAGAAAAACACTTAAATTATAAAAATAAAATCAACAAAATTTTCATGAATATATTTGATTTAAGTTATTATAATTGTAAATATATGATTACCAAATAATCACATAATTAAGTTTATGAAAAATAAAACATAATATGATATTATTTGGTTCAATCTATAGAATACACTAATCTCACCATAATGATCCCAACAAAAACTTTTCCTTCCCTGTTGTAGCAACGCCCAAGTAAGGATTGGGATGAGCTTGGCCTAAACTGAAATGGTCCAAGCTCATTGAGCAAACCATTCCTTCGCAATTTGATGGATAGAGGAAGAGGAGCTCAAGATAGGGGGCGAAGGCAGCCTCTGCAGTAACAAATCTAAATAGCTATGGACGACGAAGGCGAATCCAGATTAGGAATCAATATCTAAGTATGGAACTCATCGCTGTCGAAGGTGACGACGTCCAAATTGGCGCTGAGGTGATTCAAGGATTTCCAAAGCTTCGTTCCATCGGGATTTGAGGGCTATACAACAGAAGAAAGAGGGATAAGCTTGATATTGAGATAGGAAGCCCAAGAAAGCACATGTAATATTCAAACTCATCCTTCTGAGAATGAGAAAGAGCCTAGATGACCTCGGCCAATGAGGCTAACGGTGGAGCTCTTGCTGTCCATGGAGCTCTTCAACTAAAAGTGGACTAGGCAAGTGATCATAATACAAAGGTACCGAAAGATAATTTTAGAAAAAATGCTTTATTAATCCTAAAATCACGTAAAATCTTACATTTTCAAAATAATCACATTCTCAATTATATCCTTATGTAACGAACATACTCATTACTTAAGAATCACTAATTACATGAACCAAATAAAATTAAATAACATAATCTTAAATAGATAATCAAAATTATCAATAAGAATCTTCAATTAAACGTGCTCAATGTGTATTCCTCCTCTACATAGATATTAATTACAATTATCATACCTGAGATGCATATACAGAGATAAATTCTACTTCATATCGAAAAGAAAGGAAAACAAAGAGCAGGAACAAAAAATGAATAATGAAGAACATATGATAGTCCAAATTCAAGAGGAAGCCATCCTGCGGTAATATAAGATACATCTATCTTCTTTGTATCCCCTTGCAGCTCAAGGCAAGAAGTTTGGCAGCTTCAGTTTGTCCATCAACTTAACGAAATTGCCAACCATTGTCCTGCCTTCAGGTGTCATAATGCTTTCAGGGTGGAATTGAACTCCCTACAATTCAAAAGAGTAGGACCAATTAAAAAAAAATAGAAGTTTTTTTTAACCAAAAAAGAAAGAGCAAGTAATAAAACAACCCAGAGAGGCAAATATTTGTAAGATGGATACCAAAACATTTTGCATCGCAAGCAATTATTTTAAGGAAAGCATGGGAAGGAATAATAAACCGAAAGAGAACATGTATATATTACACAGATCTTAAGAAGAGAGACATGGTTAAATCAGTATTTTTCAAATCTTTTTTCCTTCCTACTCCGCTCGTCTTCTGTCCAGAAAAGAAGCTTCAAATTGCTCCCTTCCTGCCTTTTCTTCTTCTACCAATTGACAAGGGAATCCGACTACTTTTCCTCTCCTTTTCGGCTACTTTAACAGGTCATGGATTGGCATTCTTATAATCTACTTCTTCGACCAAATGGGAAGCATTAAATTCGAAGTATTGCCATATGTTGGTGCTATTTATACACAATTGATTACTTCTGCTTCAGTTAATCACCTTTTCTCCAATTTTATGAAACGCAGGGAGGAGGAAATTTCCAGATTAAATTGCTGAGTTAGTCAATTCCAATGCCATTTTCTTTCAAGAACTCATCGGAGTAGAAGTCATAGGAAGCCAAAAAGTCCAGTACAAGACTGGTAATGGAAATTCTAAACTAAGGATTATGTTAAGACATACTCTGATGATAAAGAACTAAGTTTGGGTAACTGACAACTGCATAATTAAGATGAGAAAATAATTTCTCAAGAAATTATTGGAAGAAAAAAATCTCTAAGTTTTACCTGGATATGTTTGAGCTTCTTGTGACGAGCAGCCATTATTAATCCATCCTCTGTCCAGGCAGTGATCTCTAGTGAATCACTAGGAAAACTTTCTTTCTCAATCACGAGGCTGTGGTATCGGCAGGCAGTGAAGGGGCTGCACACAAGTATAGAAACAGTATAAAACAAACAGAAAAATTCAACTTGCATATTCATGCAAGAGGATTAATGAGTAGCAACATTATGCATAAATCACATGAAACTACAAAAGGAATATGTCCTGCAACATAAACATAACTCTAATAACCATCAGAAATGTAAGATCGATGAAGCAAACAAAGTAACTTGCCCTTGATTTTCACTGATAATCACCCCTGTCCTATTCCCAGAATAAACAATTTTATTTACCTGTCTGCAAATGAAAGGACAGTGACATTCAAGACTTATGCCTTCCAATGTTTCATCTATATGCTTTGTTATCTATATGACATTGTAGGATCCCTTTAATGTGTCATATCATTTTGTTCCATTTTAACTTTTCCGATTTGTTAATTCTTATAATTTCGCTTTTATAGATTAAAATATATTAGCTTATTTTCTATACAAAATAAATTTGGGCAATAATGATTACCTGATTAATTCATTGGTAGAAGGAAGCGGAAGTCAGTTCCAAGTAATTATTCCTACTTGCAGAATGGAATACATCAATAGCAAAAATGACATCATTAATTCCTCATCTCATTTTCTAGATGTAGCCTACATGAAAGAAATATGTGCATGCATGTGTCAATTCAGGTGGGTCAGGTCGGTTTTTTTTTAATTTTCAACCTAAACCCGAATTCAACCCGAAACTCCTAAACCCGAATTAGAACCCGACCAACCTGAGCCCGACCCTAATAACCCAAAAAAACTGATTCAAAACTACTTTTTTTGGGTCATTTTCCCTATAATTATTTACTTTAATGTCAATACTCCATCATTATTATACTAACATTGATATTAATATACATAAAAACATCTTAATTTTCAAAATAAAATGTAATTTAACCCCAAAAAACCCACTAACCCTAATTTGGGTCAACCCGACCCAAAAATTTTCAACCCGAACCCGAAAATTCCCAATCCGAACTTGATTTTTTTCAGGTCGACTCAGGTCGGGTTGTTGGATCGTGTTCATTTTTGACACCCCTAGTACGTAGATCATCTTTTAAGCATTAATCTTTTGTGTACCACAAAAGATATGGCTTAATATTAGATCAAGATCAAACCATTTGGTGCATCATTGCACCAACACTTAATATATTATAAATCCACTTTCTATACCTAATCAAAAATTTAAAATCCACTATACATCCATAAATCATACAAGAACAATCAAACACTCACTTGGCCAAACCATGAAATAAAGTATCATCTAGTGATTCATCATAGTAGACAAGAGAGCTCTTCCCATGCATGACTCCTGAAGGAGAACGGACTATTTTTCCTGCGATTCAACAAGGAAATTATCATAATATTGGTTGCTACATTACATACATTTTTGTGGCTTTCAGGCACTAAATTTATTCAAACCTCCGAATGCCTCTCCAATGCATTGCAAACCCATACAAACTCCAAATAATGGTATTGAAGGACCCAGCTCAAGTACAGTCTGCAAGGAAATCCCTGAATCTTGAGGTGTACCTGTACAGATAATAGTTGCATACCTCCAATTCAAGTCAATGGAAACATAGAATTCCGGAAAATCACTTACCTGGGCCAGGAGATATCAGTATTCCTCTTGGATTTATCCTAAAAAAAATAGGGTACATAATAGTATCACTGAAGTAAAGGAATTAAATCCCTAAATTTGTTTTTGATATTGAAAAAAAAATTGTAGAGAGGTAAACAGAGATAAATGCCTTTTTATCTCATCCACAGTTATCTCATCATTCCGATATGTTTCAAAGTGCACACCAAGCTCCCCCAGGTACTTAAGCAGAGAAGAAGTACAATTAGAGAAGTTAAAATCACATACAATACTGCAAACTATGAAGTAACAATTAGCTAACTTCAACTCTATTGTCGTCAAACAAACAGGAAACCAACAAGGAGTATTTATGAGAATATTATACAAATCGTTATTTGTTACAAATAATTTGGATCATGGCATTACTTGTATGGAATTGTTTACTGTTTAGGTGAAAACTATGATGTGACACAGTTTAAGTAAAAAAGCAACATATAGCTTCATAGGCAGATCCTTTCTTCTCCTTGTTACTTGTTTTGCTGCTTACCATAAGATGAATTATATTTAGGCTGTGTTTTCTACAAGAAGAAAAATGTTTAGAAGGAGAGAATATGGAAATTGATCCCTGGGTTGTGTTTATTTGGAGGGAAGAAGACCAGGAGAGAAATCTTTCCTATCGTTTCCTTGTATGGAAACAAAGGAGAGACTTTATTTTCTAAAATTGATTTTTTTTAAAAATATAAAATACAATAATAATATCAGAGGGCTTCCACCAGATCAGTGTTTTCCACTTGATTTGGGAGAAGCCAAATTAAGGAAGATGGGGCAAGAGCTCTAGCCTCTTCCTTCTCTTTCCATTTCAGACCAAGTTAAAGAAGAGACAGTGCAACTGGGAACATACTTCCCCCAATATGTTTCCTACATCGGGTGTTTTAACCAGAGGAAATGTGCTAAGGATTGAAAGAAAGGATCTTTTGAAAGACCAGGAGAAAAAAATGTAGATCATCTAAGTTGTCACCAATCTATCATTGACTAAATTTCCTAATTATGGGCATACACGGAATGAGTAAATGCTCCTAGCAAAACATTACATACAGTAGCCAACCTCGAATAGTTGGTACTTACTGTTGGGGCAATCGACCCAAGGATGATCGGGAAGAGCATGGTTTTGATGTGTGTGTCAACATGGTTAAGGTTAGGGTGTTATCTTGTTATTTGATATGTGTGATTGAGTTTGCAGGACTTGGAGAATCACACATGGAGGACTTATCCGAGGGACGAGAGCCGAGGAAAGAGGACTCCAAGGGCAAGCCGGGAAGTGGACTTCAAAGGGCACACGTGAAGGGTGGCATGGAGGCAAGCCAAGGGAAGGCTTGTGTGCGCATCCGAGGGACGATAGCCGGTGGAAGAAGACTTCAAGGGGCAAGCCAAGGGAGTGTACTTGAAGGCACACGTGAAGGAGGGTCTTCGGAGTGAGGATGAGTGTTTGTATAAGTTGCGCAGTCGACTGGGAGAAAGGCAGTCGACTGCCAGCAAGAACAGAAACTCACAGAATGTTTTCGACCCTGGACCAGTCGACTGCCCTTGACACCCCCGAAAACTAACCGTTGGGTTAGCCGTTGGCTAACATTTAAGGCTAGACCAGTCGACTGCCCCTGGGGCAGTCGACTGGTGTCGGGCTGGACAACTCTTGGAGTTGTCCTTTACTCTTATTTAAAGGGTGACTTTTTGGCACGACAAAAGTACGGTTCTTAAGTGTACCAAGGTACTGTTCGTGCAAAAAGTCATCAGTTCTTCCTCTCGCTTTCAATTCTATCTTGTAAAGAGGAAGAAGACAACCTTGTAAAAGTTTTCTCCACCTTGAAGGAGACATTTCATAGTGGAGAGTGTACTCGTGCGTGGATCCTTGGATTAATCACCTTTCGAGGTGGATACCAAGTAAATTCTCTGTGTTAGCATTGGATTTCATATTTTTCATTATATTGCTTGTGTTGTGTTAACCATCTTGTAGAGAAAGTTCGAGAAAAGTGCTATTCGCCCCCCCCCCCCCCCCCCCCTAGCAAGCGCCACGATCTAACACTTACGTTTTATTGTTATTGCAGTAACTAAGTGCCAATTATTTGGAATCGACAAGAATATAGAAAGTAACATGATATTTTCATATTTCCAAGGTAACGTGTAATGGTTTGCGTCAAAGTATCAAGCAACAGAATACTAAATAAATGAAATTACATATGCCCCTCAATAATAATTTTTGATAATTTCACATGTCAAACTAATAAGTAGCAACGATATAAAATAAATAAATAAATAAATAAACTTTCGAATTTCATAACACGCTGTTCTAACAACTAAGAACCAAATTCAAAAATTATAAAATCCAGTGATCCCGGGCCAGCTTATGTGTAGTCTGGCCCGGCAGCCCGACAATCCGTCAGGAGGAGATAGGCTTACGGGCCCCATGAGCCTGTCGGATATAGGGTCATATAGGCGGATCGACCCATTTTCCCCGAACGCGAGGAAACATTGGCCTTGGCCAAGAGGGCTAGAAGCCCCAAAGGCCAGAAGCCCCGAAGGCTCCCGAATCCAGGAAGTCCTGGGTAGGGGAGTTCCTAATCAAGAGAGTCTCGAGTCGGAGAAAGTCCCGACTCAAAACATCACTGAGTCTTAACGCTCCCGAGTCAGGGGCCCCTCAACCCGAAGTATCCTGAAGTCATAAGTGGATCTAATCTCACGCACCACTCGGCGTGGTTCCCAGTCGGACGCGTGGCGGCCCACGCTCCCTGGGCGCAGCCCGACCGAGTGTCTATATTCTCACCGTCATACGCGTTGTAAGCGGGCATGCCCCCGTGCACCTCTCGACTTGGCTCCTAGCCGGACGCGTGACAACCTACGCTCCCGAGGGCCTCCCGAGTCAGAGGAGTCTTTACTCAAGTGTCACTGAATCATAAGATCCTCGAGTTAGGAACACCCCGAGCCAGAAGAATACTCGGTTGTTGACCATACCATCTCCGAGTCAGCCAAGTTCGGATGTTCATCCCGAACCGCGCGCACCATGACTCAGGAAGCATACCTTCGCTCGGGAAGCTTTCCTTAACTCGGGAAGCCCGGTTGTCTAAGGTTCTTGTCGTGACTTATCAGAACAACCACTCCCTGACATAAGACTCGTAGAAGCTGTACGGGGTCGGCACAGGTTAGGTACCATTCCGGCCCGAATCGTGAGTATCTCGCTGATGCCATGATCTCCCTGCCATACCCTGCCCCCCCCCCCCCCCCCCCCCCCCGCGTACTGCGACCATATACGTTGGTGTCAGGCCGAGTGGCGCCTGACGACGCCCGCCCATAAGTTGACAGCGCCCATTTCCTCGTTCCGGTATGCAATATATTACCCTGCCACCTCTGGGTATGCCTTACCTTGTCCTAGCTACAAGACAAAAGGTGGCAGATTGGGCAGAAGCTGTCAACTCCCCCGGCTGTATAAGCCTCTCCACTCCACATCCCCCAGGTACGCGCGATAGTTGTTTTGCTACTGTTCTATTGCCTTCACTGCTCTTCCACCACCGGGGACTGACTTGACCGTCGGAGTGCCTTGCCGGGGACTTTTCCCGGCGGGTTCTAACGGTCTTTGCCTTGCAGATCGCAGCCAGCGTCGGAGCCAGCATCAGCAGTTCGTGATCTTCAGGAGGACCGCGTGTGCTCTTGGGAGTTCACCTCGCTTCGCGATAGGATCAAATTTAACACTAGAAGGAGGGCACTTAGCCTGATCGGAAAGTGAGCAATGGAAGATCCCAACCGAGTCATGATAACCGTCACCCCTGAGGAGTACGAGCTCCTGATGGCCGGCCGAGCCCAGAAAACTCCGTAGAGGCCTTCGCAGGCTGACAGCCAAGTGCCCAGATTCCGCGAGCCGGCAGCGTATGGGCAGTCGGGAGGTCGAGGAAGGCCTGCCCGACCTGAGAGCGTTTCTGGTCCCTTCCCCGCGGTTTTCTTTTGGGGCCGAGATGACGAAGCTGACTCGATGTTGGCCGAGGCCTCTGCCTCCAACCAACTACACGGGTCACGACCAGATAAGGGAAAGGCCCCGGTCGACCCCTCTCCATCCCCCCTGGTACGTAGTCCCTTCTCTTCCTGGATCTTGGAAGATCCAGTTCCCCGACATCTCCGCTTCTTTACTATCCCCGAGTATGCAGGGACCACCGATCCAGAGGAGTGTTGGGGCAATCTATGGTCCGGAGTGACCATGTGTTTTGATGTTTGGGCAAAGAGTTTAAGTTAGGTTTACCCTTGTGTTTTGATATGTGCATTGGAGTGTGCAAGTTTGCAGGTACACATAAACTTGGTTGATGTCTTCAGGTGAAGAGTGGCATGGAGGCAAGCCGTAGGCTTGTGTGCGTACCTGAGAGACCATGGTATAGCAGGGACGATGAGCCGAGGGACGCGGACTTCGAGGCGTACGTGAAGGATGACATGGAGGAAAAGCTGGAGGCTTGTGTGCGCATCTGAGAGACGAGGGCCGAAGACGAAGAGGGTGTGAAGGCAACAGTCGAGGCTGCTGGTGAAGAGTCAGCTGAGTCATGAAGGGACGAGAGCCGAGGGAAGAGGACTCCAAAGGCAAGCCGGGAAGTGGACTTCAAAGGGCACACGTGAAGGGTGGCATGGAGGCAAGCCGAGGGTTTGCGTGCGCATCCGAGGGACGATAGTCGAGGGAAGAGGACTTCAAGGGGCAAGCCAAGGGAGTGAACTTGAAGACACACGTGAAGGAGGGTCTTCGGAGTGAGGAGTGTTTTTGTAAGCTGGGCAGTCGACTAGGAATGGACCAGTCGACTGCCAGCAGAAGAATCAAACTCACAGAAACTCACAGAAGGTAGTCGACCGTAGACCAGTCGACTGGTAGTGACTGGTGGTGTTGGTTGAAAATTCGAACGTTGAGCTGCAACGGTCGATTTTCAATGGGTGTTTTCCAGCCTTGGGCTCTATTTAAAGAGGCTCAGTTTTGGCTGGGAACCCTTGACGAATTTGGCTTTGGTTAAGAGCTAAATAGTAGTCTTTGTGTTTAGAGGTGTGCTTGAGTTTGTGGCGAGGTTTCTCCACCCACAAGGAGCTACATGAGCTAGCCGGAGGGCATCCGGGGAGTGATCCACTGAAGGATTAAGGGATTGTCCACCTTACGGACAGCCTGGAGTAGGAGCGTCATCTCCGAACCACGTAAAGGTTGGTGTTAGCAGTTGTTTGTATTTTTTATTATTGTTTCCGCTTGCGCATGCTAACAACGTAGGTAGAAGAAAACCGTAAGTTGCTATTCACCCCCCCCCCCCTCTAGCAAGATGACAACGATCTAACAAGGAGCACTTAATGAAGTTCGAGAGTGCTGCCCTGTTCCACCAGTACCCGGATGGCGTCAAGTGTCGAGCCTTCCTAACAACCCTCTCGGGCCCGGCCCAGAGATGGTTTGACCGCTCCCCAATGGGTCAGTAACGAGCTTTGAGGAGCTCGGGAGGGTCTTCCTCCAGCATTTCGCCAACAACAGGAGGCACCACAAGACGAGCCTCAACCTGTTTGCGTTGAAGCAAGGCCCGAAGGAATCGCTCTGGGCCTACATCAAAAGATTCAATGGAGTGGCACTGGACGTGCCAACCGCCACGCCGGAAGTCCTGATCAGTGCGTTCTCCCAAGGACTGCAAGAGGGAGACTTTTTCCGCTCGCTGATCCGGAAGCCACCGAAGGACTTCGATAGCCTACTGGGAAAGGCTGTCAAGTATATAAATGTGGAGGAGGCACAAGCCGCTCGAAAGAAAGAGTCAGTCAACATGACGGCTCCCAACCCCGCCCAGAGCAGCCGATCCCCGGGCGGGCCCATCCGCAACCCGCGCGGACCCATCAACCAAGCGGGAATGGAACGACGCCACGTGCAGCAGGTGGCCCAGGGATGCATGCCGGCCCGTTGGAGGCTATACTGCGCGTTTCACCAGACCAACACCCACGCCACAGAGGATTGCCGACAAGCTAGCAGAGGTCGGGCTCCTGCTCCCCGAGGCCGTGGGCGACAAGCATCACCCGGGCGTGGCTCGAGTCGAGGAGGCCAGGCGGCGGACCCAGTAGCCGAGGAGCTCCGAAGGAACCCCCCGGTCTTCCGCAATCTATTTCCCCCACGAGGACCGAGCAGAGGCTGAGGAGATGAACGAAGAGCAAGCCAATTGGCAGAATGCTGTCCGAGGCGGAGTGCACGTCATCTCGGGCGGACCGACCGGGGGAGACTCCAATCGGGCGAGGAAATTACAGGTACGCCGATTGGAGATCCATCAAGTTGACACCAGCTCAGCCCAAGCAGCGGGGCCCCAGATTAGTTTCGGGCCCCAAGATCTACAGGGACTGGAAGTCCCACATGATGACGCCCTGGCATCATCGCCGTCATCGCCAACTACCAGGTCCACCGAACCATCGTGGACACGGGCAACTCGGTCAACATACTGTACAAAAAGGCATTCAACCAGCTGCAGATCGAGATGTCCTAGCTGGAGTTGGCGGCAACCCATTGTTTGGGTTCACGGGGAACCAGGTGCAGCCCATCGGCCAGATCCGATTGGCCATTTCCTTAGGCAAGGAGCCGTTGAAGAGGACTAAATGGTCCACCTTTCTGATAGTTGACGCTCCCTCGGCCTACAACGTCATTCTAGGCTGACCGACCCTCAATGAATTCAGAGCCGTCACCTCCACCTTCTACCTTAAGATTAAGTTCCCAGTCGGGGATAAGGTAGGATAGAGGGTAGCCCGAAGATGTTACGTGGACGACGTCCGGGTGGAAAGCCAGAAGGCCCCTCGTCCCTTCTTGAGCTGCAATATGGTCCAAGCCTCTCCATAAGCCGAACTACGCGAGGACAAGGAGGAGGTCCAGCTACTCCTCGATCGGGAGGAAGCCCGAGTCAAGATTGCGGCTGGGCTACCCAACGAGCTAAAGGAGCCCTTACTGGAATGTTTGGCTCAGAACCAGGATGTGTTCGCCTGGTCGGTCAAAGAGCTGAAGGGCGTCCGACCGGAGGTGGCGAAGCATCACCTCAATGTATATCCCAATGCTCGGCCCGTCAAGTAAAGAAAGCGGGACTTCAGCACCGAGCAAAATAAAATGATCCGGGCCGAGATCGAGAAGCTGCAGGAGACCGGCCACATTCGGGAGGTCCAATTCCCAGCTTGGTTGGCCAACGTAGTGTTGGTGGCCAAGCCCGACAATAAGTGGAGGGTCTGCATCGACTTCAGAGACCTCAACCGGGCCTGCCCGAAAGACTGTTATCCTCTACCCCGGATTGACCAGATGGTCGACTCGACGGCCGACAACGAGCTCATCTCCATGCTGGACGCATATCAAGGGTATCATCAAGTACCGCTGGTCGTCGAGGATCAAGAAAAAGTCAGTTTCATCACGGCAGATGACACCTACTGCTACACCGTCATGCCGTTCGGGCTAAAGAATGCGGGGGCTACTTACCAGCAGATGATGAACAAGGTATTCCGGGCGCAGATCGGTCGGAACATTGAAGTGTACGTGAATGACATTCTAATCAAGTCCGGCCGAGCGGAAGACCTAGTAGCCGATGTGGAGGAGACTTGCCAAACCCTGCGCAGGCATGGGCTTAAGCTAAATCCGGCCAAGTGTCTTTTTGGGCTCGGAGTGGAAAATTTCTCGGTTACATTGTGACCGAGCGGGGCATTGAAGTCAATCCAAGCAAAGTCAAGGCCCTGCTAGACATGCCCCCACCAAGAAACCTCCGAGAGGCGCAGCGACTCACTGGGCGGATCACAGCCCTGTCCCGGTTCATCTCCCGGTCGGCTGAGCGGGGACTGCCATACTTCAAAACCCTTCGCAAAGCCACCAAATTTCAATGGGACCCCGACTGCGACAAGGCGTTCGAGGAGTTGAAGGCTTACCTCGCCGAGCTACCCGTGTTGGCCAAGCCCGAGGTCGGGGAGGTGCTGTCGGTATACCTAGCTGCCTCGGCTGACTCGGTCAGCATGGTTTTGGTTAAGTAAGAAGGAGCTGAGCATAAGCCCGTGTACTTTTTTGCCCATTTGCTGAAGGGAGCCGAGTGTCGATATACGACACTCGAGAAGATGGCGTATGTCTTGTTGTTGGGCGCTCGCAGGCTCCGTCCTTATTTTTTGGCGCACCCCATCGTTGTCCTAACCAACAGCAACTTGGGTCGGGTAGCTTCCCATCCAGAGGCGTCAAGCCGATTGATCAAGTGGACCATTGAGCTGAGCGAATACGACATCCAGTATCAAGTCCGCCCCGCCATTAAAGCGCAGGCCTTAGCAGATTTTTTGAGCGAGTTACACTCGGAGGAGCCCGAAGAAGCCTGGCAAGTGTATGTAGACGGCTTGTCGGCTCGTTCGGGCAGTGGGATCGGCATCTTGATGGTCTCCCCGAAGGGGGAGCAGTTGCATTTATCCGTTTGTCTGCAGTATCGGGCCACGAATAACGAAGCCGAGTATGAAGCCTTGATAGCCGGGTTGCAGGCAGCTAAGCATGTGGGAGCCGCCCGAGTGGTACTCTACTCCGATTCTCAGCTGGTCACTCAGCAGGTCACCGGTCGGTTCGAAGTCAACAGTGACCGACTTCAGGCCTACATCGAAGCCTATGTGAAGCTGAAGACCGAGTTTCAAGAGGTGTAGATTCAGAAGATCCCCCGGGAGAGCAATCTGAGGGCGGACGAGCTTGCTAAATTGGCCAGCTCGGTCGGTTCTTGGGTACTTCCTCAGCCGGGTGAGCCGGCCTTGATGATTATGCACATTGAGCGACAGGCCGAGCTGGAGCTAGAATCAGACTGGAGGACACCGCTCATTGCTTACATGACAGAAGGGGTCGTCCCAGCCGACCGAGAGGAAGCCCGATTGCTTAGAAAGCGGGAGGTTCAGTACACCATGGTCGGGGATGTACTATACAAGAGGTCCTTCACTCGGCCTCTACTGAAGTGTCTGGGCGAGGAGGACGCGGACTATGTACTGAGAGAGATTCATATGGGAGTCTGCGGAAGCCACGCTGGAGCTCGGGCGATGGCCCGAAAAGCCTTACTGGCCGGGTATTACTGGCCGACCCTACAGAAGGACGCCGATAAAATGGTCTCCACGTGCTTGTCTTGCCAGAAGCACCATTATCTTCCCCACCGACCCGTGGAAACAATGAAGGCCTCAGCAGTCTCCTGCCCTTTCGACCAATAGGGCATGGATATAGGGGAACCATTCCCGCTCGCTGCGGCTCAGAAGAAGTTCCTGCTAGTAGCCGTCGACTACTTTTCCAAATAGATAGAAGCAGAGGCCCTGGCGGGCATCACCGAGCAGGCCGTGATTAAGTTCCTGTGGCAGAACATTTTATGCCAGTATGGAATCCCTCATAAATTCGTCTTAGATAATGGAAGGCAATTCCAGGGCCAGAAAATACAGGAATGGTGCTCGGCCTATGGCATTAAGCAAGCTTTCACCTCTGTGGCATACCCCCAAAGCAATGGCTAAGCAGAAGTCGCCAATCGGGAGATACTAAGAGGACTGAAGACCAAGCTGAACCATGCAGGAGGAACTTGGGTGGATGAGCTGCCGAGTGTCTTGTGGGCTCTTCGAACCACACCCAAAGAAACTACGGGTCATACCCCTTTCCAGCTAGTCTATGGAAGTGAAGCTGTGGTGCCGGTCGTGGTCGGGTGTGAGTCGGATCGGCGAAGAACTTATGACGAAGATAATCCCAAGAGAAGGCGCCTGGAACTAGACTTGGTCAAAGAAATTCGAGATAAGGCAGCTGCGCGAATGTTTGTGTATCGCCAGAAGATGAAGCAGAGGTATAATCGGAAGGTGTTGCCAAGAACATTCCAGGTCGGGAACTCGTCTGGAAAAGGATCAAGTCGGTCGGGGACGTCAGTAAACTGGAGTCGCAGTGGGGAGGACCTTTTAAAGTTGTTGAGAAGCTAGCTTCTGGAGCTTATTACTTGGAAAATAACAAGGGAAAGAAGCTCGATCGGCCATGGAGCGCGATTCACCTCCAACCCTATCGAGAGGTAGAATAAGAGAATTGTAAAACAAATGTACTGCCTAAACTGTGATAGTGGAAGAATGGGGTCCTCGCTCAACTTGCAGGTGTTCCAGACTCTCGTCTTTGTACGAGTTATAAGCGCACCAGCTCCGCGCACCCCTCGGCTCGGCTCTTAGTCGGACGCGTGGCGGCCCATGCTCCCTGAGTCCTATCCGACCGAGTGTCCAGACTCTCGCCTTGCCAGCGAGTTATAAGCGGACCAGCTCCGCGCACCACTCGGCTCAGTGTCCCCGATCGGACGCGTGGCGGCCCACGCTCCTGAGAATCGGCCTGACCGAGTGTCCAGACTCTCGTTCTCACGAGTTATAAGCGGACCAGCTCCGCACACCACCCGGCTCGGCTCTCAGTCGGACGCGTGGCGGCCCACGCTCCCTGAGAACTATCCGACCGAGTGTCCAGACTCTCACCTTGCCAGCGAGTTCTAAGTGGGCATGCCCCCGGGCACCACTCGGCTCAGTGTCCTCGATCGGACGCGTGGCGACCCACGCTCCCTGAGAACTATCCAACCGAGTGTCCAGACTCTCGCCTTGCCAACGAGTTCTAAGCGGGCATGCCCAAGCGCACCACTTGGCTCAGTGTCCCCAATCGGACGCGTGGGGCCCACGCTCCTAAGAATCGGCCTGACCGAGTGTCCAGACTCTCGCCTTGCCAGCGAGTTATAAGCGGACCAGCTCCGCGCACCACTCGGCTCAGTGTCCCCGATCGGACGTGTGGCGGCCCACACTCCTGAGAATCGGCCTGACCGAGTGTCCATACTCTCGTTCTCATGAGTTATAAGCGGACCAACTCCGCACACTCCTCGGCTCGACTCTCAGTCGGACGCGTGGCGACCCACGCTCACTGAAAACTATCCAACCGAGTGTCCAGACTCTCGCCTTCCCAGCGAGTTCTAAGCGGGCATGCCCCCGCGCACCACTCGGCTCAGTGTCCCTGATCGGATGCATGGCGGCCCACGCTCCTGAGAATCGGCCTGACCGAGTGTCCAGACTCTCGCCTTGCCAACGAGTTATAAGCGGACCAGCTCCGCGCATCACTCGGCTCAGTGTCCCTGATCGGACGCGTGGCGGCCCACGCTCCTGAGAATCGGCCTGACCGAGTGTCCAAACTCTCATTCTCACGAGTTATAAGCGGACCAGCTCCGCACACCCCTCGGCTCGGTTCTCAGTCGGACACGTGGCGGCCCACGCTCCCTGAGAACTATCCGACCGAGTGTCCAGACTCTCGCCTTGCCAGCGAGATCTAAGTGGGCATGCCCCCGCGCACCACTCGGCTCAGTGTCCCCGATCGGACGCGTGGCGGCCCACGCTCCTAAGAATCGACCTGACCGAGTGTCCAAACTCTCGTTCTCACGAGTTATAAGCGGACCAGCTCCGCGCACCACTCGGCTCAGTGTCCCCGATCGGACGCGTGGTGGCCCACGCTCATGAGAATCGGCCTGACCGAGTGTCCAAACTCTCGTCTCCGAACGAGTTATAAGCGGGCTTGCCCCCGCAAACCAATCGGCTAAGCTTCCAGGCGGACGCGTGGCGGCTCACGCTCCCTGGGCATAAGCTAGCCAAGTGCTCCAGACTCTCGCGTTCAGACGAGTTATAAGCGGACCAGCTCCACGCACTCCTCGGCTCGGCTCTCAGTCGGACGCGTGGCGGCCCACGCACCCTGGGAATTATCCGACCGAATGTCTAATCTCTCGCATTCGTGCTAACCACCAGTAGGAAAGTCCTCGCGGCTTCCTTGACCTAACTCCCAGGTGGGCCGCGTGGCAACCCACGCTGCCCAAGATCAAACTAAATGGCAAGGCTCTGAATTGCCCGAGCTGGCAACCTTACGCGCTCAGCTTAGTTCTGGTCGTCGGACTCTTTGTCGATCACCCCGAGTGGCCAATACTTAAGAAGCTATCGCGCTCAAGTGTTTAACCCAGTCACTCGTGGGGCCGAGTCGCTCCAACGTGCTCTTACCCGAGTGGCCACTACTTAGAAACTCTCACGCACTATTGTTTCCCCCGGTCGCTCGTGAGGCCGAAGGGATCGATCGCTTGTTCACTCGAGTCGCTCTCACTAACAATCGCCTGAGCCGTTAACACTCGAAAGACAATCACGTTCGAGTCAAAAGACAATCACATTCGAGAAAGCTTGAGCAAAAGAAAGATCATATTGAAAAAGCAAATGCATTACAAAATTTAGAGGCAAGCCTCTACAAGAAAGAAGAAATGAAAAGACAAAAACCCAACCCTTACTTGAAGGGTCGATGAACTTCCTCGGGCAGGTTCTGGGACATGCTCGGCATCTTAACTGCTGAAGGGGGCAAGTTGGGGGCAATATGCCCGCCCTGCCTGAGCTGCTCGAACATATTGAGCATCTGATGCTTCAACATAATCTGAATCCGCTCGGAGACTTGTTGGGTAAACTCCGTAGAGTTGATGTACTCAACCCTACGGGCATCCCACCGACTGGTCTCCCCCTCCTTGTAAAAGCGCAGCTCCCCCAGCTCCGCCTGGGGTACCTCCCACTCGACCTTCTCGGCCCTCAACCGCTCGAGCTCCTCCTTTTGATCGTGCAGTTCTTGATCCCGGGAGGTTAGCTCGGTCGTCAATTCCTCGGCCCTCTTCACCTGAGTCGTCGCCTCTGCTTCCTTGGCCTCGAGCTGGGACTTGAGGGACTCAACAGCTCCTGACGCCTCCCAGAGGTCGGCCTCGGCTTTGTTCAGTTGGGCCAAAGTTTTCGCTTGGAGGGCCCAAGCCTTATATTCATTATACTCCAAAGTGGAGATCCTAACGTTCGACTGGGCGACAGCCAAGTCCACCGTCTCGGCCTGGCTGCAGGCGACCCTCAGCTGCTCTTCAAAATGAGCCAGCCGGTTTTGAAGGGCGGTGACCTTGGCCCGCAGGTCGCTCAGGGTGGACTCACTGGAGACGAGTTGCGTGTGTTTGAGTCGAGTCTCCAGGAGTTCCACCCTCCTCTCAGCCTTTTCCCAGGCCAAGGCGTGGGTCAAGAGTGTCATAGAGAGACTATGACAGGACCCCCAAAACTGCAAAAAGACAAAAATCATAAGATCCTAAAACTAAGTAATAATCAAGAAAAAGGAAAGGAGTTATGTTGTACATAACTGAGTGGCCTCAAGGAAAAAGGAGTCTGCCTTGCTGTTGGACCCCCGGAAGTAGGACCCCTCAAGTCCTTACACATAACAGTCGGCTACCGACCCGTACATGCAAAGCTCTTGGCGCCGGTCGGGTAGCTCACCCCGCGGCACGCCCAGGCGGCAGTCCGACCGAGTGGCCACCAGAAGGTGCATTGCCAGTCGGTTGATCTGACCTTCTACTGGCGAGGTGCCCGACCTCTTGGTAGGGGAAGGACAGGGGTACCGGAGGACACCGAGGGGGCGACAGCTGGGACGATAGCGGAGGAGGTCCGGGGGGCTCCCGAGTCGGGCGCCGCTTTCTTCTTCTTCTTCTGGCGTTTGCTGGGGGAAGGTCGGGAAGGATCCCCAGTCGAGGAAGTAGTGCGTCGCCTTCGCGGGGCAGGAGGTCGTTCGCTGGTCGCCGATGGTTCCGTCTCGGGAACAGTGACGGCAGGCGTGGGCTCAAGGGCCACAGGAACCGAGCCCGCAGGAGCAGCTTTAGTCGGGGCACCTTCCCTCGCCTGCAGCTGGGCGGCGACCTGAGCTTCTAGCTCGGCATCATCCAGGCCGAAGCCTTCTGCTAAGGCCGCTACCAACATTATCAGGGCTGCAAGAGTAACACAATCTTAGTTAGAGCTAGAAAATATGCGAAGGGAATATCACAACACTTACCGAAGGAGGTCGACCGTGGGATCAGTATTGGGCTGAGACCAAAGGCGGAAAGGAGGTCCTCCTTCAGCAGGTGCACTCCGTGGAAGTGCCTACTACCGAGCTTGGACAACGCCGACTGGTAGGCCGCGAAGGTGCGGTAGTATTAGGAGAGAGGAGGGGAGGAAGGAAGATCCTCGACCCAGGCCGTGGGCCAGCTCGGGGTCGGGGTAGGCTTAACAAAGAAATAACGTTCCTTCCATCCTTTATTGGAGGAAGGAAATAAAGGAAGGAAGCTTCAACAGAAAGGAAGTTTTGGCTCGGGCTTAAAAGAAAAAGTCACCCGGCTCTTATTTCTTAGGGTAATAAAAATAATGAAAAGTTTCAGGTTGGAGGGGAATTTTGTACAGGACAAAGATGATAGCCGAACCGCACATTCGACGAATGACGTTCGGGGCTAGTTGGGATAATGGTATGCGGAAGTATGTACAAATGGAAGAAATGAAAGGATGGATGGGGAATCGGAGACCGGCCTGTAGATGGTCTCGGGACAATGTAACGAAGCCCGAAGGGGCGGAATCGGGCCGGTCCGTTGATTTAGGTAAACGGACTCTATGGTCGGCGGGAATCTGGTAATCCGATCGAAGTTGATCCAGGTCGTGGGCGTGGAGGTCGGTTACCATGGTGGAATTGTAACGACCCGGCCCGTCAACCCGACCCCTCGGCCCCTTGGGCGGCCAAATTCCATTTTTAGCGGCCTAACAACCTGGCCCCTTTGGTCGTCGACCGTGCCGTTACTCACTAGGTCTTCCCACCCCTGGTTAGTGGATTTTTGCCTTCCCCAGGATTCGAACTCAAGACCTCCAGGATAAGTACTAGAGTTCATGAATCCTGGTAGCCAAAAATCCACTGACCAGGGGTGGGAAGACCTAGTAAGTAACGCTACGGCCGACGACCAAAGGGGCCAGGTTATTGGGCCGCCAAAAATGGAATTTGGCCGCCCAAGGGGCCGAGGGGTCGGGTTGATGGGTCGGATCGTTACAATAAAAAGGCGCCTTTTTATTGTAACAACCCGACCCGTCGACCCGACCCCTTGGGTGGCCAAATTCCATTTTTGGCGGCCCAACAACCTGGCCCCTTTGGTCGTCGACCGTCGACCGTGTCGTTACTCACAAGAACTTCCCACCCCTGGCCAGTGGATTTTTGCCTTCCTCAAGATTCGAACTCTAGACCTCCAGGCTAAGTACTAGAGTTTAGAATCCTGATAGCCGCGGCTCACTTGGCTACCAGGATTCATAAACTCTAGTACTTATCCTGGAGGTCTAGAGTTTGAATCCTGGGGAAGGTAAAAATCCACTGACTAGGGGTGGGAAGACCTAGTGAGTAACGGCATGGTCGACGGTCGACGACCAAAGGGGCCAGGTTGTTGGGCCACCAAAAATAGAATTTGGCCGCCCAAGGGACCGAGGGGTCGGGTTGACGGGCCGGGTCGTTACAGGAATACCATGGTTCGGTAGGTGAAGAAGAGGTAGAAGGCGAATCCATGTGGAAAGAGAAGGGCAAAGAAACTAACCGGGAAAAGGAAAGACCGCCGGAGAAGAAAGTCGAAAAGAGGGACTCGTCGGAACCCTAGCAGAGCTCGAAGCAGCAGCAGGACGGTGTCGAAGTTAAAACGCGATGGTAAAAGCTACGAGGTAAAAGACCTATTTATAAGGTTCGGGGTACGACGCTAGCCGTTCGATGACATGCAGGAAAAGAGGCAGGCTCGAGGTGACTCCCGAAGCGACAGAGCGCACGTGCGAGTCAGACATTCGCAAGGATGGGTGGCAGACGCATCGTGGCTCGAAAGACAAATGACGGGGGGACACGTGTCCCCAACAATTAATGGGCAGTTAATGAGAAGATATGGGAATGATTCGGCGTGGGGAGATCGAAGAGACGTTTGATGAGAAGGTTTACTGGTCGGGTGAGTCACTGACTCAGGGTCGACCACGGAAATCAAGCGTAAGGGCGTGCTATTCGGGTCTGCCAGGCTTGTGCTGTAACAGTGGTCCAGTCAGTCGAACTGCGTGCCTCCTTCGACTAGACTCGAGGGGGATGCTTATGATCCCGGGCCAGCTTATGTGTAGCCTGGCCCGGTAGCCTGGCAACCCGTCAGGAGGAGATAGGCTTACGGGCCCCAGGAGCCCGTCGGATATAGGGCCATATAGGCGATCGACCCATTTCCCCCGAACGCAAGGAAACATTGGCCCTGGCCAAGAGGGCTAGAAGCCCAGGAGACTAGAAGCCCCAAAGGTCCCCGAGTCCAGGAAGTCCTAGGTAAGGGAGTTCCTAATCAGGAGAGTCCCGAGTCGGAGAAAGTCCCGACTCACAACATCACTGAGTCTTAACGCTACCGAGTCAGGGGCGTCTCAACCCGAAGTATCCTGAAGTCATAAGTGGATCTGATCTCACGCACCACTCGGCGTGGTTCCCAGTCCGACGCGTGGAGGCCCACGCTCCCTGGGCGCAGCCCGACCGAGTGTCTATATTCTCACCGTCATACGCGTTGTAAGCGGGCATGCCCCCACGCACCTCTCGACTCGGCTCCTAGCCGGACGCGTGGCGACCGACGCTCCCGAGGGCCTCCCGAGTCAGAGGAGTCTTTACTCAAGTGTCTGAATCATAAGATCCCCGAGTTAGGAACACCTCGAGCCAGAAGAATACTCGGTCGTTGACCATACCATCTCCGAGTCAGCCAAGTTCGGATGTTCATCCCGAACCGCGCGCACCATGACTCAGGAAGCATACCTTCGCTCGGGAAGCCTTCCTTAACTGGGAAGCCCAGTTGTCTAAGGTTCTTGTCGTGACTTATCAAAACAATCACTCCCTGACATAAGACTCGTAGAAGTTGTACGGGGTCGGCGTAGGTCAGGTACCATTTCGGCCCGAATCGCGAGTATCTCGCTGACGCCATGATCTCCCTGTCATACCCTGTCCCCCCGGCTATATAAGCCTCTCCACTCCACATCCCCCAGGTACGCGCAATAGTTGTTTTGCTACTGTTCTATTGCCTTCACTGCAATTCTACCACCAGAGACTGACTTGACCGTCGGAGTGCCTAGCCGGAGACTTTTCCCGGCGGGTTCTAACGATCTTTGTCTTGCAGATCGCAGCCAGCGTCGGAGCCAGCATCAGCTGTTCATGATCTTCAGGAGGACCGCATGTGCTCTTGGGAGTCCAACTCACTTCGCGACAGGATCATCGAACAGAATCTAGTATCTACGGCATACCAATAATCAGAACTTTTGGAAGCAATGGCAAAAAGGTACGAGAGACAGAACTTATTCAACGGTGACTTTCCGTCAAACTTAAACTACCTGGCAGAGATTATAGGTAAAGCTGTCATAGTTATCGATCACAACGATAGGCCTTTCGTCCATCGAACTCACTGCACGAGCAGCGCCATTCTTGACAACCGGCTTGGCGAATCCTCTAGGGATCGTGGGCCGGAAGCTCTTCCCGAGAGTAAAACCCCCACGCTCGAGTCCTGAAGGAAGAAGGCGAGGTCAAGCAACCGCGCGGCGCGAACGGAAAACCAAGATCAACACCACTGACTCACCCGGGGAACGAGGAGAAGGGATGGAGACGGCGCCGGCGACGGTAGGAAGCCGGCACGGGTCGCCGCGTGGGGTCCGGGGACCGGAGTAAGATTTGGAGGAGAGGAGAGAGGACGCCATGAGAATGAAAAGGGCGAGTTTTGAGGTGCGAGAAAAGTCCGCGAGGCCGCGAGTGTTAAAAAATAAACTCCGGTGCCAGGTGGGTCCAACTCGGAGCGGTGGGGACCATTTGGTTAATTTTGATTATTATTGTATTTTTTTTAATTAAAATTAACAATGTGACATTAAATTGGAAATTTAATGGATTTTAATATAAATGTTTACATTTTCCTTTTTTAAAAAATATTTACATTTTCCTTTTTTAAAAAAAATATTTGAATAATAAATTAAGTTATATTAAACTAATTTTTAGGTTTTACGATTAATGAGTTGGCCATGCGACAAAGGAGCTTGTGATATATCAAATTTCTCCGTTAAACTTACAAAATATCAGGATTCCTTAATACTTACAAAATATTTTAGTTTCTCTAATTGGGGATTAAGGTCTTCAACAAGGCATGTCTTAGTTTACTTATGGATTAAGCATTTTAGCATGTCTTAGTCTCGCCCTGCCGCTAGCCTCATTGCATCATCATGCTAGCATACGAAGGCAGCAATATATAACATATTTTGAAGAGTAATTTTGCATGTGTTTATGCTAGTGTTCCCTGTTTAAATGTTTATGGGTGAACAAATACTATCGTGATAGAGTTTTAACTTCTAATAAGATTCTTTAATTCATATCCAGATTTTTTGAACCCAATAGTTTAAAAGTTGATTTTTTAATATTTGAGACTAATCCTTTTTTCAAGAATACCGTACTGAATTGTTGATAAAAATATATCACATGCTGACCTACTTGATCCAATCTTGAAGAAAGTAGTTGGATAAGTTGTTAGCTTCATATATTTATATAAATACATACTTTATTATATACTGACTCAATTGAATCTTCAGTTAAATCGGTTAAACTTTAAATTTATGAATCTTTATCTCGATCGGTTCGATGCCCAATCCAGTTTTGAAAACCTTGGGTTTTAGATTCAGAGAAAAAATGTGTGTGATTGGAGTGGATGATATCATGAAATTGACTAGTAATATAATTATTATAAATGAAATTTAGAAGTGATTTGTGTTGGTGAATGAATTATTTAGTTCTTTATGTCACGTAACGACAAGATGTTCATGGCGTTTTGCACAGATGTCACTTTCACGGCCTTCAATGCATATCATGTAATGTCTTAATTCACATTAAAATTATAGTAACTGTGATGGGATTATTACTATTTATTTAATTAATTTATATCATGAACTAAAAAGTGTGAAAATGGGTGGATCGTGTTTGGTTATATGATATGTGAGCAGTATGCGCCTAAGCCGTCCACTCCTGAACGTGAGTGGGTGGTCCTCCCAAATGCCAAAAGTCTTTATTTGAATGGGATAAAGAAATATTTATTAATAGAAAAGGAAAGGAATGAAAATAAATCAGGATATAAATAAATAGACGTACCGGCTTTTTCTCGTTTTACGCTCATCTTCTTCCCAAATAAAAATAAAAATTATTTTTCTTTTATTTATCTTTACCTTACTTCATCGCAAATAAACCATAAATATCTAAATCCGAGTAGATGATCTTGAATGCCTAAATGCTCAAGCGGATTGTAAGCATCAAATGATCGCCCATGAATACTATAACATTCCGAGTACCACAATAATTCTAATATTCAATGACAGTTGAAGATATAGGCTTAGCAGATACAACCTTAATAAAACTGTCCTAGTTTTTTTTATAGTTTAATATTATATATATATATTTTTTAAATACTCGCTCTTAATTTTAGAAAGTTTAAAAACATCAATTTTAAAATTTAAATTATTCTAATTTTATTTATTATTGATATTTTTAATTATATATTTTATTTTTTAAAACTTAATTGATTCTTCTTTTACTCCTCTTAGTTGTCAGTGATTCATATCCTTTTCTCCTTTCATTGTTCTCGCTTATGAGTTATGTCAGTTTTTCTTCCTCATGTGTGGTACTCTCAAGAAATGTTCTTTCCTCTCTTATCTCGATCTCCCTCCCTCCTTTTTCCTGTCTCTTTCGTATGAGAACAAAAAGTAAGTATTTTTCATTTATTTGATGCAAAACAGTTTGTTATTTTTTTAAAACATCAAATTAATGTATAAAAAATGAATGAAAAAAAAATTTATTAATTTTAAAAGGATGCACTTTATAGATATATTACTAATATTAAAAATCAAACGGTAGATGCATGATTTTTCTAACATAATAATCAGATGATGATATGATACTTTCTCATCATGCATATTTTACTTGTGTATCTAAATTTATCTCCCTGCAAATCTATTATAAATATATTACTAATATTAAAAATCAAACGGTAGATGCATTATTTTTCTAACATAATAATCAGACGTCGATTTCTGAAAACTGACGATATGATACTTTCTCATCATGCATATTTTACTTGTATCTAAATTTATCTCCTTGCAAATCTATTGGGACAGTTTTAGGAGAGTCATTGAGATAGTGGGCCAATCTTTTATTTTTTTAAATATCAAAATAATCAATTAAAATTTTAAATAGACAGCTAATTATATTTTCATTAGAAGATAATACTTTAATAGATCCAAAATTAAAATCAGAAACAAAATTTTATATAAAAAAATCTTTATAATGCATTAATTAATAACTTATAAAATATCAATGACAATATTTGTTAATATATTTTCAAATTTCAAAATTAAATTTAATAAAGTATTATTTATATTCAACAATATCTCAATTTTTTTATTAATTTATTATTTTTTAAAAAATATTATCAAAACTTAAATATAAAAATTTAATTAACTTTTTCATTAAAAAAATAACAAAATTAAATATTATAGAAAATTTATTTTTAAAAACAATATTAATTAAAAAATTATTAAAGTTCTTTTTTTTCTAAGGCATGGGATGACAACCTTGTTATTAATGTATACATTTATGTGTCAAGACACTCTTATATATTTATGAATAATTATTTAATCATGGTAAGTATGTATTGTTAATCATTTATTTTTTTTATGTATATGATTAATAATGATAAAGTTTCATGGATTAATTGTATTATTAATTATAAAATAGTCCTTGATCGAATGGATATATAAAGGGGACATGAGTATCTAAATATACTATGGCTAGGTCAAGATAGGCCGAAGGATGGATATCCAACTTATACTTGAGAGTGCTTTGAGTTTAGAGGTACACTGGGCACTATCCGCTTAAGAGAACATCACATATTAAGCATCATTGGTCATTCCTCTTATAAACGAGTGTAACTAATCTTTTGACTTGAAACCTTTATTTATTCTATACATGGAGTTATGTACTTTGACATCGTTAAAAGTAATATTTAATCGAATTATGATTAATATGGTAATTGAATGTATGACAAATCGTAGTGAGAATAGTGCTTAGTCAATATAGGATTCATTATGTAAGTACCCTGGGTGAGTTTTGATGTGGTCAACCAAATCAAGTTAGGTCATGTTGGTATGTGATCCTATGTCTAAGTGTGTATAGCTTAGGAGCACAGGAAGTCGAGCGAAAGACGCATCGGTCAAGAAGGATGACACGGGAAGGGAGTACAGGAAGTCAAGTGGAAGACGCATCGTCTAAGAAGGTCTAGGCAGAGAAATCTCTTGCAATCTTTGGAAAGCTCGTAGAAAGACTAAAAAAATGATTACAGACAGTTGTCTTTTAATCCTAGCTCTAGGGACTATTTATAGCACAAAAGAAAAATTACCGTTATGTTGACGTAGCTTGGAGACGCGTCAGTTAAGACCCGAGGTGCCTCGGTTAGACAAAATTTTATCAACCCAAGCAACATTCACTAATGTTAATTTTTCATCTGAGGCACCTTAGTTTTGACCCGAGTCGCCTTAGTTCCGAACGGAGACCCCTCAATTCACATTTTCTACACAAGCCTAACAAAGGACGCAAAAGTATAATTCATGCAACAATACAACGTAAATACAAGCCAACCAAAGTCGGAGTCATCGAAAGCAGGGGATTGGCAACTGGGCTCTCCTGGCAGATATCAACCTGAAAATAAAAATATGGTAAAGGGCGGTGAGTCTAAGTGAATTCTGCGGGTATAGAGATAGATATACAATGCAAATAAATAACTATATAAGCTATAAGAAAATAACACGATACAGTCTCGTAGGGAAATAAGAATATACATAACATAAAATGCTGAATGTATATACATACCAGAGTCCATCTATCCTGCGGGGTGGTGCAATCAACTCCTATATAACATCAAGTATAAAACACAATCCAATGTATAACTGTCTCATGTATGTGCATGTCAAATATATGCAACAATCAAATGCAACAAGCACAAACAAATACACAATGCATCATATATACATGATGTAATGACATGTGCCACCTCTAACGCCAGTCAAACCATTGTCATAGGTCATAAGTGAACGACCGAGTAGGTAGGGTTGTGATAATTGTACGCACTCTACTATCACTGCTCCTGAGTGACTGAGTGGACAGGATGCTGGTGAAGTGAACACTCCTACTTTCTAAGTCATAAAGGGGGAGATAACTCTCTCATCTCCTCGTATCACTGGAAGGAGGAGGGATTCATGCCTACTACCATGCTCCGAAACCACTACCCATAAGTGTCCAAGCGGAGCAGCACATAGCAACTATACACCCGCTGATATCCACTAACCCATGAGTGACCGTGTGTGCATATCCATAATATGACTGACGATGGGATCAGACCACAAGGGATGCTAATAATCGTCAGCATGCAACAATACAGGGATGGTGCAAGACTCTAACACATGCAACACCCACCAGATCATCATCTATAACTCAACCTAACATGCACAAGTCGAACACATATATCATGACCCAACAATCATACAACTAGGTACGCATGCAAGTATACTATGTAATTAATCAGTGCAGATATAAAATGGCATACCACTATAGTTATAGAGACATGCAGACATAAGTACTCTACAGAGTAAGATCGTCAAACAATGAGACTGTATAGATAAGATTTTGATTATCTCAAAGATAAAGCAGTAAGTCTCAACAGGAAAAACAACGGTAGCAGATATAAGGTAATTATAAGGTAATAAATCTGCTACAAATCATAAACAAGTCATGCATAAGTTAAAGTGGTGCTAAAGAAAATAAGCAACAAGTACCCGCCTCAAAGTAAGAGTCCGTATACATAGAGAATCCCCGTCCAATACTTCACAACAAATCAGTGTCATGTATCAAAGGACATAGTTATTTAGCTATCTACACAAGTAGTAACTAGCAAATCAAATCCCTAAACCGTTTTAGGGTTAGTCACAATATCATAGTTGATCCTGTCGATGAGCGAGTTGGACCCCACCTTGATGATGCAGCCCAATTCGTCAATGGAGGAAGTTTGTGAATAATAGGTGGCTGAGTTGGATGCTCCGAATAGCGATTAGCTCTAGACCTGCAAGAAAAGGACCATTAGAAGCCCGTCAGGAAAGTTCCCGGCAAAGACCCTCCGACGATCAGTCGGAATTCTAATAAAGAAGAAGAAAAAGAAAGTGAAGAGCGTTGTAGTTGTGTGTGGCTTGCGTACCTTTGCATGAGGGATGGAGGGCCCTATATATATCGCGGAGGGTCGACCAATCCTATCCCCACTTTATCCTATACGGGGACAAAGTTAGGGGACAGTGTCAGTCGGCCGGCCAACGCCGCGATTTAGGAGATTTGCTGACGGCTCCGTGGTACGACCTTGTCTTATTCACTTTAACTATCATAAACTGTACTAAACCAGCGAGATTCCTGGGACCCTTGACATGAGTGGTGTCAGGCTTGAGTCGGCGGACGCTGGCTCAATCACTGCTATCATACCACTAGATGTCAAAGAAGTTGTAAGAGTACTGACAAAGGAAACATACCCGAATATGACACGCCGACTTGCCGAGCACCGGGGGATGGTCAATCGGCGTCCGTGGAGTCGCGTCCTCAGACTTTCGAACGACGCCTTTCCCCAACGGGCGGATAGGAACCCTGTAAGTTGAGAAACCATGACCGGGCTCTATCCTGACTTGGAGGCCCGGTCGGGAATATTTCTGGTCGGGTTTCCGCCGATCGAGATACCCAACCACCCACTTGGATCTAATTTTGGCACGCCGGATCAACTTGGCTTTCTTGTGAGCTGAGTTACCTCGAGAGCTAGATTGGCCAAGCGGGTCTAACTAGAGGGAGGGCTTTATGGACCGGTTTTTCCTTGGGCCTAGCCCCGGTCGGAGATTCTACATCCAACCTATCATCCCTATCAGTTGTGTCGACCCGACCTCATCTCCATCAGCCAGAGCGGGATCAATAGTCATTTAGTTATCCCCAAATTAAACGCTTAATTACTAATCAACCCTATTTATTTAGATTGGGTTATCTTTCAAAGAAGGCTAAATCGATCCAAAATAATCCCCAAGGGTAGCGGCGACTTACTATAATATAATTAAAGATGGTTTTATCTTCACCTATCTAGTTCCAAACTTAGTGGTATCTCACGGCTAAAAATTTGGAACATTATCAACTCACAGAATCATCCCACGATAGAACCCAAGAAACATAGGATTAAAATACCATTTGTCATTCTAAACAACATTCTACTCTAGTAAAATAGCTCATGATAAGGAAGAGAAAACCTAGGGCCTACAACTCGTATCAAAGATCCTCTTGGCACAAGAGAAGATGAACACAACCCAATCAAGGAAAATATCATATGATCAGAAACTCGAACCCCCAAACTTTGCACCTCATGGCATAAGTTCTCCATCACAGAACATACGTAAATCTCTAAGTCAAATGTCGATCTAAACAGATCCCTCTCACAGAAGTCCCAAAAACCAACTCACAATAACAATTTTTGGGAAAATAAGAACTCATCCAATACAGCTCGATCTTAAAAATCAAAAACCTAAGTTACACCCTAATTTCAATAAAAAAAAATGCGACCTAACATCCAGAATGAACATGGAAAGAACTAAGTCATACCTTGGATGATCGTCAACAAGGTAGCTCTGCTTAGATCTGGCAGAAGCAATCCCCCAAAATCGATTCCAATCTCGGCACAAAACCGATCCACCAAAGAACTCACAAAATCCCTAGAAATAACCCTAGATCAGCTCAATCCCAAAGGGTTCGATCGCCTAGCCCGTACTCACCAGGTAAGGGCCGTTGGCATAGATTTCAACAAGGAAGGAGGATCGACGGCTACAAACTGGCGATGCCTCCATCTATAGCTCTGCTCGACCAACCAAGTCCTGGCAAGTGCGATCTGGAGTGAAATCAAGGTGAGGTCGAGAGGCTGAGGAGGGGAATCAGTGAATTGTGTTGATCAGGCCTGAGAGAGTGAAGTGGGCGTCGGTTAGATGATGCGAGGAAGAGGAGGAAAGGCAGCATTTAAGTGATGGAATATATGCAATTTGTCCCTTTTCCTTTACCTATTAGATCACACCCTTAGGTTTAGGTTAAATCATATTTAAGCCCTCCAACTTAATACAACCCAACCTAGGTCCATACTCTTTATTCCCGGGTTCGGAATAAACCCTAAGAGTCTTCCAATTTTTTCCCCTAAACCAGTGTTTTATTTACCGTATTTAACATTCTACTTCACTAACAAAAATTTGGTCCTCAAATTTTGTTATTAATAGGTGACGCGTATGATCATGTAGTACTGATACTGAATGAAAACAACCATACATATCTCGGGTAAATAAGTTAGAGTAGCAAACTCTGATGGTGTCCTCGAGTTCCCAGGTAGCTTCATCATCTAAGTAGTGCTACCATCGACTTTAATCAGTTGGATTGTCTTATTTCATAATTGATGCTCTCTGTGGCCCAAAATCCATACTGGAACCTCCTTGTACGTCATGTCAGGCTGAAGTGGAATAAATACATCCGGTAGCACATGTGTAGGGTTTGACACATATCTCCTCAGGATAGTTATATGGAATATATCATGTACGCCATCAAGAGATAGTGGAAGTATTAGACGATAAGCCACTATTTAAATCCTCTCTAGAATCTGAAAAGGGACAATATATCGCGGAGCTAGCTTACCTTTGAGGTTGAATCTCTTCACCCCTTTTGTGGGTGAAAGTCGTAGAAACACGTGGTCACCTATGGAGAACTCCAGAGGTCTCCATCTCCGGTCAGCATAACTCTTTTGGCGATCCTGTGCCTCGTTCATCCTCCGTCTGATGGTGCGAACTAGTTCTACCTCATACTAAGCTCTCTGAGGTCCCAACAACTGGGGGTTCCCTACCTACTTCCAGAGGGTGGGTGTTTGACATGCTCTACCATACATTGTCTCATACAATGCTATCTGAATAGCCGAATGATAGTCATTGTTATAGGTGAACTCAACTAGGTGTAAATGGTCGTCCCAGTTGCCCTCGAAATCCATAACACAAGCCCTCAGCAGATCCTCCAACGTCTGGATAATGCGCTCTAATTGCCCGTTTGTATGTGGATGAAAGGTTGTACTAAATCTGAGTTCTGTATCCATAGCCTTTTGCAGACTCTACTAGAACTGGGAAGTGAACCATGGATCTCTATCTGAAATAATGCTCAGAGAAACTCCATGTAATCTGACTATTTCTCTACAATATAACTCCGTCAATCTGTCCAAAGGATATGTCCATCGTATCGCTAAGGAATGCACAAATTTGGTTAATCGGTCAATGATTACCCAAATCGCATCGTAACCTCTCCTGGTTATAGGCAAACCCACCACGAAGTCCATGGTAATGTGATCCCACTTCCACTAAGGAATAGGGATCCTCTGAAGTAACCTAGCAGGTCTCGGATGCTTAGCCTTAACCTACTGGCATACTAGACATCTGGCTATAAAATCTGCAATGTCTCTCTTCATCTCGTTCTGCCAATAGGAACATCTCAAATCTCGGTACATGAGAGTCCCACCCGGATGAATAGAAAATCGGGAACGATGAGCCTCCTGTAGCAGCTCCTCCAAGACAGGATGTGTCTCTGGTACGCACAACCTCCTGTGAAAATATAAGACACCCTCATCATCTTGTGTGAAATGAGTCTGTTGCCCTGAGGCTGCTCGGCTGCTGAGGAACCGCAGATGTCTCTCTTCATCAGATCACTCGCCTAGGCCTCTCTGATCCTCATCCTGATGGATGACTAAGTAACCATATTTACCAGAATACCCCTCTCCGTCAGACACTACTCCTCTAATCCCAACTCTGAGAAGCTCTGAACTAACTCGGTAACCAAAACTCGGTGACAAGCCAACAGTTCTCTAGACTTCCTGCTTAGTGCGTCGACGACCACATTAGCTTTTCTAGGGTGATAGCTATGATGCAATCATAGTCCTGTATGAGCTCCATCCATCTCCTCTGACGGAGATTGAACTCCTTTTGCATGAACAGATACTTGAGGCTTTCTTAATCCATAAAAATCTCGAAAGTAATACCGTACAGATTATGCCTCCAAATCTTCAGAGCAAAGATGATGGAGGCCAACTCTAGATCATGTACAGGGTACTTCTTCTCATACTCCTTTAGTTATCGAGAAACATAAGACACTACCCCATCGTGTTGCATCAAAATTACACCCAATCTTTGATAGGACACATCGGTGTAAAGTACGAAATTGTCCTCTCCAGAAGGCAATACCAGAATAGGTACCAACACTAATCTCCATTTCAGCTCCTGAATGCTGGTCTTGCAGACCTCTGACTATGTAAACTTCATGCCCTTCCTAGTGAGGCGTGCAAATGGTAAACAATACTAAAAAATCCCTCTATAAATCGTCTGTAATAACTAGCCAAGCCCAAGAAACTATAAACCTCCTAAACTGACTTCGGCTACTCCCAACTTGTGACAGCCTCAATCTTCTGAGGGTCTACGGAGATGCCTCTACTAGAGACCACATATCGCAGAAAACCAACTGAGGGTAACAAAAATGCGCATTTGCTGAACTTCGCAAATAGACGCTCCTGTCTTAGAGTCTCCAGTACAATGCGAAGATGTTACGCATGTTCCTCCTTAAAACGTGAGTAGATCAAGATATCATCAATGAATACAATAACAAACTGATCCAGATACTCCAAAAATACATGGTTCATCAAGTCCATGAATACCGCTGGAGCGTTGGTAAGCTCAAATGGTATTACTAAACACTTATAATGCCCATATTTGGTGCGAAACGCTATCTTCTGGACGTCTGAGTCTCTGACCCTTAACTGATGATATCCGGACACTAGATCAAACTTAGAATACACTGATGTATCTCTGAATTGATCAAACAAATCCTCAATCCATGACAAAGGGTACTTGTTCTTGATAGTCACCGCATTCAACTGTCTGTAGTCAATGCATAACCTCAAACAACTATCTTTCTTCTTAACGAACATAACTGGTGAACCCCGAGGAGATATGCTAGGGTGGATGAATCCTCTATTCAATAACTCCTAGAGCTGGACCTTCAGCTCGTCCAACACTTTCAATGTCATACGGTACGATGCCTTAGATGTCAACGTAGTCCCTAGAATCTGCTCAATAGTGAACTTCACCTACCTTCTGGGAGGCAACCCCGATAGCTCCTTCAGAAATACATCCAGAAATTCTTGGATCACAGGAACGTCCGAGAGCTGCTATCGTCGGCACTGATTAGCGATAACAAAAAAATCTAACAACCCTACGATAGGAGTCTCTATGCCTGAAGCGCAGAAATAACTAATATGTCATCATCCTTGATGTCAGTGAAATCTTATGAGGGTTGGTTCGGAGGTCGGAATGTGATCACCCTCGTCCGACAATCAACGGTGGCATGGTAAGCTGTCAGCCAGTCCATGTCAAGGATGATGCCTAATTTCATCATCTCGAGAACCATCAAATCTACCATGAGAGAAATACTACCGAAATCCAATGGATATGCTCTAACCTCCTGAGTGATACCCAAAATCTCTCCGGACGGTAAGGATACAAATAAATGTCATAATCTAGGGGTAGGTTCTCTACCAATCCTACTCATGAATATTCTAGATATAAAAGAATAAGAACTACCAATGTCAACTAATAATTCTGTAGGAAAGGTATAAAGATGAACTGTACCATGAAAGACCGATCCATTGGCCCGTTGTGCCTCCTCGCGGATAACCGTATATACTCGTCCCATCTCTGGAGGTGGTGGTGGCACTTCCGGATACTGCTGTAGTTGTGGTTGTGGCTATGGTGAAAGTTATGGTGGCACTAAATTCAATTGGCTGTGGTGGCACTAAATTCTAGCATGCAAAAAACCTCAGTTGGATAGATAAGATTTTGAAACCCAATATAAAATTCTATCTACTGAGTTTATCAAAATTTTAGGAGAAATATAATTTTTGAGTACTTTTATAATTTGACCCCTATGATGTTTTAAATACCAATTAAACCCTCTATTATATCCAACATTTTTTTATTAGAGCATGTAAAAAATTTGAGCATGCAAAATTTTTTTCCAAAAATTGTATTTGTTTTTTCAAATTCTCATTTTCATTCCTAAGTTTGTCAACATATTTTAGTAGACATGCTGTAGACAACTAAACGTTAATACTAATATTGTAGCGACATGACCCCTCTAGCCCCATCAGGCGGCTCTCTAGGTCATGCCCTACGGACTTCCCACACCTGGCGGTGAGTTTTTGTCTTCCCCAGATTCGAACCCTAGACCTTTAGGATACTACAGTTCCTTGAATCTGGTAGCCAGTGAGAAATAAATTGTCACACCCCGAGACCCAGGAGCCGTTGTTCCAATATAAAATCGAACAACATCTCCCCTGTCCGGCGGACAATTTACATATACAAACAACACACGCAATAAAAATTTGGCCATAGGCCTCAAAATCAAGACATAACATAACCATAACACAAAATAAACCATACCTGACTGCGGACCGGTCCGACTTACAATGAAAACAACAAACACATAGTCTATCAGAGGACTCAAAAATATAATACCAAGACAAATGAAACGCGATACAAGTTCCACGACATAAAACAAATACAAACCAATTAATACGATGTAAAGGAAACATAACTACGCGTAAGCACCCATCACTGGAGTCGTAGGGACCTGGGACTAGCAACTGGGGCTCTCCTAGAGACCAATCAACCTGGAAACAAAAATATAGGCAACGGTGGTGAGTCGAAATAAACTCAGCGGATACCGAAATAGATATGCATAGCAAGCTATAATAACAATAAGAATCACGCTGATACAGTCTCGAGTATAGAGGATAAAACATATCTAAAGACTAAGGGTGAAATACATACCAGAGTCTGTCTATTCTATAGGTAGGTGTAATCAATCCTCTATATAACCTCAAGAATGATATACAATCCAAATGTGTATGTCACCTGTAAGTGCATGTCAAACATATATAACACTCAAACTCAACAAGCACCAACAAAGGTGTAATGTATCCTATACACCTGATGCCATGATCTGTTCTGTACGCACCTCAGCCACCACCAGACCGGCGGTCGGGTGAACAGAAAACATACAAGCCAACCACTCATGGTTGCATAGAGAAGCCAACCACTTGTGGCGCACAACATATGAAGCCCAACACTCGTGGCTATGCAAATATGATGTCCAGCACCTGTGGCAATGCATGTATGTAGCTCAGCACCTATGGCTATGCAAATATGACGCCAAGCACCTGTGGCGGATGCAATATATAGCCCAGCACCTGTAGCTATGCAAATATGATGCCCAACACCTGTGACAATTCATATATGTAGCCCAGCACCTGTGGCTATGCAAATATGATGCCCAGCACTTGTGGCAATGCATGTATGTAGCTCAGCACCTGTGGCTATGCAAATATGACGTCTAGCACCTGTGGCGGATGCAATATGTAGCCCAGCACCTGTGGCAATGCAGTATGTAGCCCAACACCTGTGACTATGCAAATATGACGCCTAGCACCTGTGGCGGATGCAATATGTAGCCCAGCACCTGTGGCTATGCAACCTCAAACATGACTGGGGACGGGCTCAGACCTCAGGGGAGCCGATGGTTGCCATCATGATAATAGCACAACGCTAATAGCTCTATCAATAAAAGAAAGCTGACTGCGCGATGGGCTCAGACCCTAAGGGAGCCGATGATCGCCAGTATGCAATCATACAGAGCCTGCAACTCAATATGTAACTTGAGGGTAGTGTATGCCAACAACTTCCTCCTCACTAACTAGGTTCTCAACCACACATCGGTGGGACAAGTATAGGTCTAACACATGTATCCAGACCTAACAACTCTACTCTAAGTATCCATACAAGGTATATTTCGAAATCAATCCAACTGTAGATACAAAGTGACCTATTACCATATCTAAGCACATATGGACGCATGACAAATATCGAGACTGTATGGAACTAAACAGGAGTCATCTAAGCAACAGATATCTGATCATACTACACAAAGGTAGGTATAGAGTATAAACTTACTATTATCTATAACAAACTATACATAATAGTAAGACGGTATCTAAAAAGATAAGTCAGGGGTACCCGCCTCCAAATAGGTGAAGTTTGTATCAAGCAGAAAGAATCGCCCGTCAATAATAAGCAGCAATAACTCCAAGTCAAGTCCCTATATCAAAACACAACTTTAGCTACTTTAACAATTAGCAAGTAGCTAAACAAATCCCTAAACCGTATTAGGGTTAACCTAATCACATTTTTCATTTAATTATATCTAATTAGATGATAGGTTCTTAGTTATTCCACGTAATCAAGATTAGATTTAATCCTATCCCATCCCAAGACAAACATCTATAACCAACACCTCAATTTGAATTCACCACACTTAGATTATTAGGGTTAAGTTTCATACTCAACCCAATCTCATCCTAATCACCCAAATATCCTGTGGCAAACACTGCAAAATCCTAGTACCATCCTACCTAAACTGATCTAAACAGGTTTCATAGCAAATTTCACCTTCGAATTCGATGCTGAAACACAAGTCAATCCTAACTCTCCTCCACACTCACTGCTTGGCATCATATAGCAATAACAAGGGCAGGATCACACATATTCGCCCCATTTACACAAATCACCGAGCTTAATTATGGGAGAGCATGGAAAGCAGCTATTTCAAACATCTTACCTCTTATCCCATCTCCATCTTCCGCACCTCTCAGCAAGCAGAAGGCATCTCCACCAAACAGTAAAGCTCACGGTGACCTCTGCAACCTAAACACAACCAAATCATATGAATCGAGTGGAACAGGACATCACCTAAAATCCTACAATTTGGCAAGCAAACAGGTACATCCACTGATCTAATCCGCTCGGCAAAATCATAAATCATACTCACTTATCTATTCGATTCAAATCTAGCCATTCAAAATCGATACAAGCACATAACCTTACCTGTGTTGATACGCATGTAGTCCTTCTCAGAAGAACTCTAGACCCCTTCCAAGGAATCGCGCGCTCAATCTCAACAGGGAAGCACCGGAGCGATCCCTAGATCAGAATACAAATGGTATCACCATTTGGAGCACCAAATCGAATATATCCAAGAAGGACAAGTCGAGATTCGACGAACTCAGACTTACCTAGCCGAGATGGTCGACCTCTGGCTTGGACACTCTCACGCGCATCAGCCCGTACAACCCTTGTTCTCCTACCAGCCGAGTGTAGTGATCGCAATCCAAGGAGTAGAGGAGGTTGTTGATCACACTACCCGACCAAGGAAAAGATCTTCATCCAAAGCAGGGAGGGTGGTCGACAGAAACTCGGCAAAGAGGAAAGGATAAAGCACGTCGGTGTTTCGGCTGCAGCTAGGGCACGCGGGCGAAGGAGCTGTTGCTGCGATCAGGCTGTGGAGGAAACGAATGCGACTTAAGTGGTGGGAGTTTTGCACTTTGGTCCATCATGTTTGGGCATTTTGCAATCTCATCCTTAGGGTTTAGAATTCCTTATCCATCAAACCCTTAAAGTGTTTAATTTTTAACCAATTTAACCCCTTAAACTTCGTACAAGAGCCTGGAAATCCTAGGACCTTTTCGAAAAATTTTCCAGATTGCGTTAAAAGTGTCGGATTTAACAAATATTTTTTTTTTCTTTTTATATATTTTGATCTTAACTTGCAAAAAAAAAATTTATCGTTAATTTAATACCTAAATATAGTTATTTTGGAGGAAGTTTATATACCTCACTTACCATTTTGTCGATAGACGCTTCCCCTTCATCATTGCAATCTTCTGAAGTGTCTCCTCTTTCATCGATGCTCATATCGGATAAGCTTTCGTTGTTCTCCAGTAGGTATTTGGCTATTAGTGCTACTAGTCTGGCAATCTCTTTGGTCTCGGACTCGTCTTAAGATGAGTCAGTATCCATCGAGAAGTCAGATTCTACTTCTTTTGGTTCTTCATGGAGTTCCAGCACCTTATGCTAGAGGTCTTTAGCAAATATGTAAAATCCAATCCTTTCGAGTTCCTCAGCTAGTAGTACGCTTAAAAGGTGAAATTCGTCCTTCCCGTTTGTCATGAACTCGTTGCGCTATTTTTTTAGTCTAGAGGTGTTCTTCGAGTTCTTCTCCGTTCTTATCCTTGGGTGCTTCAAAATCATATTTCATAGTTAGCAAAATATTAAAATTTGTTTTGAAGAATACTTCCATTCGGCGTTTCCAAAACGTGAATTCTCCCTCGAACTTATGTGGGTAGATGCTAGACCCGACCATCTTCTTGTTGCTTTATCTGGTGGTTAGTCTTTCAAAATCGAACCTCACTTTGATAGCAATTGTAGGTCTCGTGCAGGTTGACTAGAGGGGGTGAATAGCCCTACAAATACAAGCTTGAATCTTTTATAATATCTTTAGCAAAGATAATTAATTAGTAATCAATTAAAATAATTACAACATAAACAACTATAAAAGAAAGAAGCTATGATTTATTTGGTTGCAACTAGAGAGATTGTTAATCTAAGGCAGTTGAAAGCCTTACTAAAATTCTCCTTCGTTGTAGGCAGAGAAGCCTCTTATAATCTTTGGAAAGCTTGTAGAAATATTAGGAAAATGATTACAAGTTGTTGTTTTTTAATCCTAACTCTAGGGGACTATTTATAGCCCAAAAAGAGAAGTTACCCTTGTGTTGACGTGGCTTAAAGGCGCCTCAATTGGATAAAACTTTATCCACGCAAGCAATGTCCACTAACGATAATTTTGCATATGAGGCGCATCAGTTCTGACCTGAGGCGTCCTAGTTCTGAACTGAGGTGCCTTAGTTCACTTTTCTTGCACAAGTGATTCCAGACATTCAAGGCACCCTCAAAGAGATCTGAGACCCCCTTAGACCTTAAAATCTTTAAGGTCAACTCTGGAGTTGGCTTTCTTCAATCTCTGATCACTTGGGTGATTTTTTGTCGTCCAGAATTGAGCTCACCCGAACCCAACTCCGCCTTCTTTTAAAACGGGCTTCCTCCTCGGCTTCTCGTCTCTCGGATATTGTGTACATCCTTCTCGTCCACCGGTGTACTCTTCCACAACATTTTCGTCCCTCGGATGCACTGAGCCCGTCGGCTCCCTTCCTGTATCATCCTTCTCGCTCGCTGCGTCTTCCGCTCAACTTCTTGTGCTTCTAAGTTGCACACTTAGATACAAAAATCAAACCAACCAAGACCTAACATGACTCGATTGATCACATCAAAACTAACTCGGAGTACTTATATATTATATTTTGGAAATCAAATAAAATAATTAATTTGATGATGATGTATAGTGTATCGAATTAATTGGGATGTAGGGGAGAAGATAAAGAGATTGAATTACATGCTAATCGGTTCATAGTGGTTTCTAGTTTGTAATTAATATTTTATCACGTTAGGTCACTAAAAACTTTTGCTATACAGTTTCCTTACTTTGTGTATGTATTTACAATGTATTCATATATAAAACCTAGAGAGTCGCATGCATAGTACATAAACATGAACATTATCTATAATTGATTATTTTAATGGATACTAAAATCAATCAATTTATTGTTTTTGAATTTGAATTAATTGAATTATTAATTAATTTTGAAATATCGAAAGTTAGAATAGATCAAGATTAAATATGAATTTATTTGATTCAAATAAGAGAGAGTGGATCGAGTTAAAGTAACCACCTCTCCTATTCTCCCTAAAAGAATTTGAACAACCATAATCATGATAATTAATGGAGAAGTTGAACAGTCATAATCATGATGATTGATGAAGAATTTGAATAGCACCAATTATGATATATGATTAATGGAGAATTTGAACAATCACAATTATGATGATTAATGGAGAAGATGAAGAGTCATAATCATTTTGATTAATGAAGAGGATGAACAATCATATCTCTTAATCTTCCTTGGAGGCTATAGGTAGCCACCCTTAGAATATTTGAAAAAAATGGGAACTCTCTCTCCACATCTCCTTTGTTTTCTTTTGAAAACTTCCGTGTGGCCGGGTCGGTCACCCGAGATTGGAAAAACCTTGTTAATCATCTTTTGAAAACTTACTCTTTCTCGGAGACACATCTTCATATCTATAGTGTTTCCAAAAGGTTTTGTCAATTCAAGAGGCTAACACTTGATAAATCGTATCAAATTCGTCATCTAGTGCGCGTGGATACCGTTAGAGGAATAACACGTAAGACTCTCATTTGGTTGTGAGTTTGTTCATGTTCTATCAAGAATTATGAGGTATGTTTCATTTCATGTTATTTTTGTTTAAAACTATATGTAGCACAAAGAAATTCATGATTTAAGCACAAAATGTAATTTTAGTATATATATTCCACTGCGCTTTAAACCCAATAGTAGTATTGAGCTAATTCGAAGTTGGATCACATCGTATGAAACCTTTTCTTCAATTTTTTTTGTGAATCAGTGTTTCAAGATATTTCAAAGAAATTTTGATTTCTTTATCTCAAATTTTATGTCTTAACATTCAAAATAGAAATGAATTTTATGAATTTTATCCGTCAAATCTATAGAAAAATACATGGTACAATTTAGATATATTCTTATGCCATAATTATATTAACAGTACACATGATGTACATCTCCAAGAGAGGATTTCTACTAGTATCACATGAGGTGCATAAATTGACAAAATATTGAATAGATTTGACATACAGGGCTTCAAGAGTGGATTTTTACTAGTATCACATGATATACATCTCTCCAAGGCTATGTGCCCAAAGACACCGGAGAAGAGAAGCAGAATGAGCAAGACACCTTATTCTTCAGTTATAGAGTTCATAATGTATGCTATTATATGCACTCAACTAGATGTCTCTATAGGAACATGTAGGGTCGGCTAGAGGAGGATGAATAGCCCGGAAAAATTAAAACACAATTCTTTTGCTTTATATTTTAGCAAAGACACAATATTTATTAATTAGGAATAACACGTAAAAGGGCAAGTAAGAAGGGACTCCGAATTTACTTGATTTGCAACCTAGGTGGTTACTAATCTAAAACTTTAAAAGCTCTAGTAAATGACTCATTTGAAGTTGGCGGAGTAGTCTTTTACAAGTAATTAAAAGCATAAACGTTTAACACAGAATTATAAAGAAAATACAATAATTGATCAATAATTTTGAGCTAAAGGGTTTTATTTATAGAGCTTGGAAGAGTTATCTTGTTGCTGATGTAACACTTCCCAGGCGCTTGTATTCATTGGGGGCGCCTGAGTTAGGTCAAACTTTATCCGCATCGCAATGACTGGTTTTGGGTAAAATAGCGTTCCTAGGCGCTTGTATCAACCCGGGCGCCCAGGACATCAGGCGCTCGGGTTCACTCAGGCGCTTAGGACTCCAGGCACTCGGGTTCACTAGGGCGCCTGTATAGGTTCTGGTCAATCTCTGGTTGACCAGTCTTCTATCATTTCTAGGTGATTTCTGATCGTCCAAAGCTGAGCTCACTCGAACCCAACTTCTGACCTTCTCCTCGAACAATTTTCCTCACCAGCTTTCCGTCCCTTGGATGTCATGCACGCCCTTCTCGTCCATCGATGTACTCTTCCATAGTCTTCTTGTTTCTCAGATGTACTGAGCCCGTTGACTCCCTTCCCGTGCCATTTTTCTCGTCTACTGCGTCTTCCGATCGACTTCTTGTGCTCCTAAGCTCTTGCACACTTAGACATAAGGATTAAATCAACATGACCTAATTTGACTAAGTTGACCATATCAAAACTATCTTGGGGTAGTTACAATCTCCCCATTTATGATATGTATTAACTCGAATTAAGTTAGGAAAAATCAACAAGAAATAAAACAAACAATAGTAATTATTGTAATTTTAGTAAAAAAATATTACAATTAAACCTCCCCTTAACTTAATTCCTATTTTCTCTCCCTTTGATCATATAAAAAAAATGATTAAGGGTAAACATAAATAATTCTTAAGTTAAACTTAAAATTTAAAAGATTAAACTCTTTTAAAAAGAACGAGAAAATTCATGTGAAAAATAATTTATTTTTCTCAAAAAGATAATTATTTTAAAAAAATAATAAAATAAAAAAAACATAGATATTATATTTTTCACCAAAAATTGTTGTAACATTTTTTTTCATAAAAACATATTCATAAAAAAATTAATTTCATGAAAAATTCTATAAACAAATCTATCTATCTATTAATATCTATAAAACACAGTTTTACATGCAGACATGGCATTCATAGGGATCTTGGGATTCCCGCCTAAACCGAAAATAAATTTTCTAAATAAAAAATTTATAATTAAGAATACAAATTCAAAAGAAAATATATAATTACAAATCCTAAAAAGAAAATTTCAGATCTTAATCCAAAATTAAAATTTTAAAAAATAATTTAACAAATTCAAAAAGATAATTTCAAATTTTAATTTGAAATTGTATTTTAAAATTTCCAAAATTAAAATTTTAAATAAGTTATAATTATTAGAATAAAGTACATAAAAAATAAATTTACTTTAATTTTAATGAAATATAGGCCTTTAGCTTCCCTTGAGTTGATGTAAGAAAAATGATAGTCCCACATCTGAAGTTACCAAGACAAATTACACACAGAGCAATTATAAAAATGGACAACGAACGGTAAAGAAACTCATACTTTTCTCGGCCTTTTGGCTAAGATCAAGTGTAGTATCTGTTCTTATCAGTTTAATATCTGATATGTGGGTCATTGGTCCACTTTGATATTAAATTAATTTTTATATGGGGGATGACCCATCACAGTAGCTTGCTACAAGGGTTTTCATGTGTCGCTTGTGTGTTGCACTATAGCACAAGCTTGGCACACCCCTGTCAAAGCAAAGAAACTTTAGATCGCATCCACATCCATCACCCTTATAAAACTTATGATCACCATTAATATCTTATATTATAAAAAAATAAAAAATAATACAATATCTTATATTGACATGAATCCATGATGAAATAAAATTACTTTTCATTTAATAATAAAAATTGACATATATATATTATCACTAAACATATTATTTGAATTGTGTAAGATTCCCGTGCATCGCACGGGTATTATACTAGTTAAATTTAAAAACTCAGTTTTAGATAAAAAAAATATTCATAGAAAATTATCCTTTTATCCTAATATTTTTATAAATTTGTATAAATAAGTGAAAATGTATGATTTGATCATACAAGAATTTTTAAGATAAAATATTTTTTTTGTTGAGTGTTTTAAAAATAATATTTTAACAAATACATAAAATTTGGAAAATAAATACTTAAAAATTTAATTTTAACTTAAAAAATCATGTTAATTTTTTAGAAAAGACAAAATCAGGCTATCCTCTAAAAAGTTTGGTTTTTTTTTCAAAAATCATTGTCAAAGTATTTTTAAAATTAAAATTTCAACTTTCAATAAAAATTCATAACAAATTAATTTAATGGTTAAAAAATTTTCAAATGTTTTCTTTAGATAGATATGATTGGTGTCTATCACAAAAAAATTAAAAATAAATGTATTTCTCAAAGAAATTTTTGTAAAAGAAATTCAAGAGGACATAAAAAAATAAATTAATTTCTAGCATGTGTAAAAGAATATTTTCACAATTCAAAATAGATTTAGGAATTTAAAATAAGTTTCTACGTACAAAATTTATCAAATATTTGGGTGGATGTAATTTCTTGCACTTTTGTAATTTGGCTCGTATAATTCCTAATATACCAATTTAGTCCTCTATGAAAATTTCTATAATTTAAATTTTGAAAATTATTTAAGCATGTATATTTCTTTTCTAACATTTTTATTTTCTCTTTCAATTTTCAATTTAAACCTTATCAAAGTGATCTCATGGACATGCATTGAGTCCCCATGGGATGGATTGATTGTTAATGCGTGGGTGTTATCATCTTGAGGTCTAGGAGTCAAAACCTGGCAAAGTCAGTGTGATCATCCTCCTCACATACTTGCCACAGATCTAGGCTAGTAGCCCCTGTGATTTACCGCCTCCGTGTTGGCCCTAGGACGGGTTAGTGGGGGCGCTGTGGGCGAGCAAATCGCCTTTTACCACCTCTAATGGACATACATTAGCTAAGTTCCATTTTAACTCAATATTATCCTTTTTCAAATTTATGTATTTAGTTCATAATTTGTATAACGATCTACTTAACATCTGGTTAGTATCATAAAGTTGATTAGGAGGGAGGTTTCATACCTCACTTATCGTGTCGAATTCAAAATCTAACACTCCCCCCTTCATCGATGCTCGTGATGCACATTTCGAACGAGCTTTCATTGTCTTCTTCATGATGGCTTGCTATTAACGCAAGACCCACATACTTAGGGATGACAATTTCCTCTGAATCCGACAGAGGATCCGATATCTAACCTGAATAGAGGAGGGTATAGAGGAACTATCAATACCTGAAATCCGACAGACACACACACACACATTAAAGAAAATTTCCCCTAAAACCTAGTAACAATTTGTGTTGATGTTAGGAATATGTTATATAGATGTTTAATCTATTTTTAAATTATAGATATATATTTTTAAATATGATGTTAATTCTAATGTACTTTTATTGAATGATATAATTGGATAGAAAGAAGAGAAATTATTAGTATACAAGATATCCGATCCTTTAATGGGTATAGGTATTCGGATGGATATCCAATACTCGATGGGTATGGGAATGGAGGATATAGAATCTGACCCGAACCCGACCCATTGCCATCCCTACACATACTCTTCTAAGGATTCCGAGGATGATAACTCGCTCCACTTCGCTTTAAGATTCTTGAGCTTGTTATGCCTTCATCTTTCTTTTTCTTTCTCCTTGCTTTTTAGCTTCAGGCAATTATCCTTGATGTGCCCTTCCTCTTGGCAGTTATAACATTGAACCTTTCTTTTCCTTTGAAGTAGCTTCATTACATGTGACTTATTAAAATTGTTAGTTTCAAGAAACATTGAAAATTTTCTTACCATATATGCTTGTTGGTCTTGTTGGTGCCGGAAGCACCAAAGTCAAACCTGTGTTTTGATAATGGAAAAGGGTTCAGAAGTTAAGATGTTATTGTGATCTAACAAGCTTACTAAGTGTGTAGGAAAGTCCTAGGTACACTAGGCAAGAAGTCCTGGCAAAGGGCTAGGCAAGAAGTCCTAGCAAAGGGCTGGGCAAGAAGTCCTGGTCGAGGACTGGGCAAGAAGTCCTGGCAAAGGGCTGGGCAAGAAGTCCTGGTCGAGGACTGGGCAAGAAGTCCTGGCAAAGGGCTGGGCACGAAGACTTAACCGGAAGTTGGGCAAGAAGACCTTGTTGTAGACTGGGCACGAAGACCTGATCGGAGGATTAGGCAAAAGTCCAACCGGAGGAGCCGGTTGGCAAAAAGGTAAATTCTCCCGAGAGGAGTAGGTGTGGACGTGTTCCCCGTAGGAGGGAATATTAGGCGTCGGTTCGACCTAGGGTTCTATTTGGGAGACCCAAAGTCAGAACCAAGACAGCTAAGGCTGTAAACAATGGTTGAAACTTATTATTATAGTTGCCTCTTGTGTTTTGGAACTAACCTTAGTTGCAGGGAACGAAGGAATGGAGTTTCTGCAGCTTAGGCGCCTTAATGGAGTGAGGCGCCTCACTGGGCTAGGCGCCCGTATGGATACGGGTGCCCCAGTGCAAGGCAAAAACAAAACCATCGAAGCAAATTGCCACGAAGCCTCTGGACCAAGTCATCTCAGGCGCCTGTGTTAACACAGGCGCCCCCATCAGCTCAGGCGCCTCATTGAAGGGGATAAGCGCTAACCGAGCCTGCAGATTAGAGTTCTCACAGGAGAGGCAACGTGTCAGGCACCGCCATCAATACAGGAGCCCTTATGGCTGCTATAAATAGGGGTTCACCACCAAGGCTTCAAGTCATCTCGTTCACATCACTCTCAACACTTTCGTTCAAGCGCTACGCTTCGACAAGCTCCGACCTCGCGATTCAAGTGTCGACGACGACCAGCTGCTCCAAACTTCTATCCATCCCGGGCGTCGATAACATTTAAATTACGAAAAGTGTTGTAAAAGGTTTTTGTAAAAGATTTTTACGAATATAGATTTGCCCAACATAAATGGTCAAGGACCGTGGGCCTTGGAGTATGAGCCGACCGCGACTCCGAACCAAGTAAAAAGAACTTGTGTTAGTGATTGGTTTCTTGTATTCCGTTGCGTAATCGCTCTACTTATCCGAAAAATTTTAAGATCGATATTCACCTCCCCTCTATCGATTTACTCCGATCCAACAAGTGGTATCAGAGCGGGTGGCTCAAACTTGGTGCAACTACCAGTTTGAGAGTTTTTTTCGGATTTACAAAATTTTTAATTTTTTTTTGAATCTTTCTCGATAATCGAGGTTGGTGCAACACCACTCGATTTTTTTTCGTTATTATATTTTCGTCCCGCACTACTAATCCAAGACTTAGTCTTGGAACAAGTTTTTTTTGTTAATTTTTTTCAGAAAATCTTAATGGCCATGCAAGAGGGATGCAACATAGCCAGACCTCCTCTTTTCAGTGGAGAAGACTTCTCCTACTGGAAAAGCAGTATGGAAGTCCATCTAAAAACTCAGGTGGACATGTAGATAATTATCCAGTCTGGGCTGGAAATTCCCAAGAACACAAAAGGAGTGGCACAACATTATACTGAATGGGACACCTCGCTAAAGAATAAAATCGAGGCCGATGCAAAGGCAACCCAGACTTTGCAATGCGGCTTAACCAAGGAGGAGTTGAACCGGGTGGGACCTTTCAACAGCGCCAAAGAGCTTTGGAACAAGCTGATCGAGCTGCACGAAGGCACTTCCGACACGAGGATCAGCAAAAGAACAGACTCTACACAATCAAGATAAACGAAGGAGAATCAGCAGCACAACTCCACGCCAGAATCCAGGAGCTGATGAATGGGCTGCATATGATAGGTCACAAGGTCGAGAACCGTGACCTAATCAAGTATACTCTAAACGCGTTCCCAAGGAATACACTGTGGGAATCCATGGTAGATGCCTACAAGGTTTCCAGGGACCTTTCTAAAATTAAATTAGATGAACTTTTTTCCGAACTAGAACTGCATGAACAGACTAACGCTACCTTGATCGAGAAAGGTATAGCTTTTGTTGTAGGAAAATCTCAAGGAAAAGCCCCCAAGAAGAAGCCTCAACCAACACCTGAGTCCGACTCAGACTCAGAATCAGAAGATAGCGAAGGGGATCGGCCCAAGCTGGTTCGGCTAGCTCGAGATTATTACAAGGAACTCAAATACCAGTCAAACAAAAAGAAATCAAGCCGAAGAAAGGAAGATCCAGCAGAACCTTCAACAACCTCAAAGAACAAGACTAATGTCACTTACTATAAATGCAACAAAAAGGGACATTTCAAGTCAGAGTGCCCCAATCTGAAGGAAACAAAGAAGGCGCGAAGAAAGAAGGCTCTCCAAGCCACTTGGGATGAATCCTCTTCCGAAGAAGAAGAAGAAGTCCCGCACACAAATTTACTCGCCCTAATCGCTTCAGAAGACGTCGACACCGGATCGGAATCGGAACCAGACGACGGACGGCTCACAATCTCGGAGAATGGGCAAATCACGGTAAGAGGCTATTCTGAATATGAACTATCTAAATTAATTTCTTACTTGTCTCGCAACTTAGCAAAATCCAAAATCCGGGTTGAGTCCCTCCGACAGGAAGTAAAACGCCTGAAAGAGGAAACCGACTCGAGGTCCTTGACCGAGCAAATTCAAGAAGGAAACTCCACTCACGCTCAAAAGCTTGAGAAAGAAAATTCCTCCTTGAAAACTCAAGTCAAGGAGCTCAGAGTGGCCTTAGAATGATTCACTTCGGGTTCCAAGGGCCTTGACATGATTCTTGGAAAGCAGAAGTCCGTTCTTAACCGATCTGGATTAGGGTATCGAACTAAGTCTAGGCAACGCTCTTATTATGATATATTGAATCAACCTAGAACCCAAGTCCAAGCATGGGTCCCCAAGCTCTGTTTGAACAAACAAGCTGGACCAAACCAATATTGGATCCCCAAGGACAAGATTCACATCTTTCTTAACCATTATCGAGGCTATAGTCCAGGGGGAGCCAATATGAAAACCATATTCATAATTAGATAAGTTTTTTTTAATTGTGATTTTTTTAATTGCATGCTTGATTGTTTATTTTTTTTCATGCTTAGATTTAGGACTGGTTAGTTTAAGGACAAAATGATTTAGTTGAAATTTAAAAACCTAGTATTGGGTGGAGGTGAGATGATAATACGTTAGGAAAGCCCTTCTAATAAGGTCAAGTATACTCTACTTGGTCTGTTTAGTCTGGTGGAACTAGCCGAAGCTACCGATCCAAGACCCAAACTAGTTAGACCAGAATTTCTCAAAAAGTAACTTTGAAAATGAAATTTCGTTAAAAGGCTTTGTCAAGGAAAGGGTTGATGATCCAATAAGGTTACGACCAAAGAAGGTCTTGTGCCTCGCCAAGACCTGGAAGCCAATTTTCAAAATTCAAATTCAATTTACTCTTTGTCAAATTTGAATCTAACATAAATTTCAATTAATCTTATATTCAACCACTTTACAAAATCAATAAACATAGCCTTATAAATTTTTCAAAATTAATCAGATATCTTCAAAATTAACCATGTTTTTAATCTTTAATTTTTTTTGAAAACCTGTCTCACAAAACCTATAAGATTAATGTGATTGATAACACTAGATTGGATGAGACAGACTAGGCTGTGAAATTCAATTTAAAGCTATCCCTAACTCTAATGGATCCAAATCAACAAATACTTTATGTGTAGGAACATAAAGATTTGGACCAGTGGATGTTGGATAGTGGATGCTCCAGACACATGACTGGAGACAAATTGGAATTCACCAAAATCCAGTTCAAAAACCTAGGCTCAGTAGCATTCAGCAACAATGCTACACTCAAAGTCATTGGGTCAGGTAACATTGAACTCAAATCTGATTTTGTAATTAAGAAAGTGCTTTTGGTTGAAAATTTCAAGTTCAATTTGCTTAGTATAAGTCAACTATGTGATACTGGCTATGTAGTTACATTCACCAACTTTGACTGCCTGATTAGAAACCTCCAAGACTCAGAAATTATGCTTAAGGGTACTAGGAAAAATAATGTTTATACTATCAATTTTCCTTTAGTACCAAAATGCTTCTTGACTCAAATAGAAGAATCCAACCTCTGGCATAGGAGATTAGGTCACACTCATGTTAAACTAATTTCTAAAATTACCCAACTTGGTTTAATTAAAGGTGTACCAAAAATCAAGAATTTTGAAAATAGAATCTGCAACTCATGCAGCCAAGGCAAACAAACTAAGTCTAATCACAAGCCAATTCAATCAGACTTAACCCAAACCACACTTGAGCTCTTGCACCTTGACCTATTTGATTCACATGGAACCAAGTCACTAAGTGGGAACCGGTACTGCTTAGTTATTATCGATGATTAATCTAGGTTTACCTGGATTAGGTTCCTAAAAATTAAAGATGAAACCCTAAACCTATTTATTGACTTATGCAAAATAATTGAAAATCAAAATGATACCAAAATCAAAAGACTTAGGAGTGATCATGGGGGAGAGTTTGAGAATCAAAGGTTTGAGAAATTCTGCAAAATAAATGGATATATTCATGAATTTTCCTATCCTAGAACCTCCCAACAAAATGGGATAGTAGAAAGAAAAAATAAAACCCTTCGGGAAGCCGCTAGGACCATGCTCAATGAATTTAACCTAGCTAACCAATTTTGGGGCAGAAGCAATAAGTATGGCTTGCTATATCCAAAATAGGGTACTAATTAACAAAAGGCATAATAAAACTCCTTATGATAATATAGTATCATAGACTGCCTAACCTACATTACCTAAGGGTCTTTGGGTGCAAAGTCCACATTTTGAATACTAAGGACTACCTAGGTAAGTTTCTGTCTAAATCGACCCCAGGAATCTTCTTAGGATATTCAACAACTAGTAGAGCCTATAGGGTTTACAATAAATAGACCCACAAAATTGAAGAGACTACTAACTTAATTATTGATGAGGAAACTGAACCAAAGACTGGTAATCAAAACTTGAACCAATCAAATATTGATCAGGAAGACAATAAACAAATAATTGAACCATCAATTGAACCACTAATTGAACCTCTAAATGAACTAACTCTTGAATCAACTACTGCGTTAACTGAACCAATAACTGAACCAACTATTGCGTCAACTGAACCAATAACTGAACCAACCCAAGTAGTTGAACGAAACACTAAACCAAACCGTCCAGCCGAACCTGAGGCTGAACCAAGTTCTAGAAGAACCAAGAAACCTAGACTCAGTCACCCTTCTGATCAAATTATGGGTGATCCAACCTTAGGAGTCAGAACTAGGTCTTCCTATAGAAACTTTAGTCAAATCAGTTAATTTCAAAAATTAAACCTAAGACTATAGAGGAAGCCCTACCTGACCCTGATTGGATCATAGCTATGCAGGAGGAGTTAGCCCAATTTGAAAGAAATCAAGTCTGGGAACTAGTATCTAAACCTGAGGGTAAATCTATAATAGATACTAAGTGGGTGTTCAGAAATAAATTAAATGATCAATGGGAGATAGTTAGAAATAAAGCTCGTTTAGTAGCTAAAGGGTTTAGTCAGGTTGAAGGGTTAGACTATGACGAAACCTATGCCCCAGTAGCCAGACTTGAGTCAATTAGAATGTTACTAGCCTTTGCAGCCCATAGAGGATTCAAGCTATACCAAATGGACGTTAAGTCTGTCTTTTTAAATGGGTTTATCAAAGAAGAAGTCTATGCTAGTGCCGGAAGCACCATATCGAACCTTATTTTGATATTGGTAAAGGATTCAAAGTTAAGTATTATTTGTGGTCTAATAAAGTTACTCAAGTGTGCAGAAAAATCCTAGTTAATCTAGGCAAGAAGTCCTGGCAAAGGGCTGGGCAAGAAGTCCTGGTCAAGGACTGGGCAAGAAGTCCTGGCAAAGGGCTAGGCAAGAAGACCTGACCGGAAGTTGGGCAAGAAGTCCTAGCAAAGGGCTGGGCAAGAAGTCCTGGTTGCGGACTGGGCACCGAAGACCTGACCGGAAGTTGGGCACAAAGACCTGATCAGGTGGATTGGGCAAAAGTCCAACCGGAGGAGCCGGTTGGCAAAAGGTAAACTCTCCTGAGAGGAGTAGGTGAGGGCGCGTTCTTTGTCGAGGGAATAGTAGGCGTCGGTTCGACCTAGGGTTCCATTTGGGAGACCCAAAGTCAGAACCAAGATAGCTAAGGCTGTAAATAATAGCTAACATATTTGCGTGTTGTGTTTTGGAACTAACCTTGGTTGTAGGGAACGAAGGAATGTTGCTTCTGCAGCTCAGGCGCCCCAATGGAGTGGGGCGCCTCACTGGGGCTAGGCACCTGTATGAATACGGGCGCCCCAGTGTAAAGGCAAAAACCAAACCACTGCCGCGAAGCCTCCGGACCAAGGCAGCTCAGGCGCCCGTGAGGTCACGGGCGCCCCCATCAGCTCAGGCGCCCAAGTGAAGATGGATAAGCGCTGACCGAGCCTGCGGATAAGAGATCGTGTAGGGAAGGCCACTTGTAAGTGCCCCCATCGACACAGGCGCCCCCATGGGTGCTATAAAAGGGGGTTCACCCCCAAGGCTTCAAATAACATCGCTCTCAACGCTCCAAACCTTTTCTTTCAAGCGCTACGCTCCGACAAACTCTGACTTCGAGATTCCAGCGCCGCCGACGACCCTCTGCTCCAAAATTCGATCCACCTCGAGCGTCGGTAACGAAAAGTGTTGCAAGTTTAATTTTCTACTCTACTTCTGTACTTAATTTGTAAAACTCTTATTGCGATTATAGAATTGCCCAAAGTAAATGGTCAAGGACCGCGGGCCTTAGAGTAGGAGCCGACCGCGACTTCGAACTAAGTAAAATCAACTTGTGTTCGCGTGTGTTTTGTTATTTTCCGCTACGTATATTCTCTAGCTTTTTGAAAAATTTTATAACGATATTCACCCCCCCTATCGTTTTCTCCGATCCAACAAGTGGTATCGGAGCGGGTGGCTCAAACTTGGTGCAACCACCAGTTTGAAAATTTTTTTCGGAGTTTTCGCTTTTTATTTCAAATAAATAATATCTGTGGGTGGGTTTAAAATATTATTTTAATATAAGTCAGAATTGATTTAACCATAAGTCAGAATTGATTTAACGATCAACTTTTAAAGATTTGTCATAACCTTTTTTTTTATTATTTTAATATTTTTCTTGAAATTTATGCTACCTTAATTCGAGCAAATTTTTTCTCAACATTGAATTCTTATTTTTTTCACCATTAATCAGAATTGATAAAGCCAACATTTTCAAAAAATTTGACATAAATTTTTTTATTATTATTTTACCTCAAAATTCGTGCAACATCTTTTGAGCTAGTTTTTTTCTTTCTCCCGCACTACTAATTCAAGACCAAGTCTTGGTACATTTCTGTTATTTCTTTTGTGTGCAAGGATTATTTTAAATGGTCAATCAAGAATGGAATAGTGTCCGTCCACCCCTATTCTCTGGCAAGAACTTCAGAACCTGGAAGGGTCTAATGGAATCCCACCTAAAGACCCATCTGGATTTATGGATGATAATCCAAACAGGGTTTACAGTACCTACAGAAGATGGAATGTCGATCGCCTGAGATAAATTGGACGAACCAACTCTGAGGAAGATCGAGGCAAATGCAAAGGCAAATGCAAAGGCAACTGCAATCCTACAATGTGGCCTAACCAATGAAGAATTGAAGCAGATCGGACCATTTGAATGTGCTAAAGAGATGTGGGAGAAGCTAATCAACCTACATGAAGAGAGCTCCGATATTGAGGTCTTTGAAGGTGTGATGCTCGAATCATCGGACGAATCAGACGAAGAAGAAGATTTCCTAAGTTATCTTGCACTCTCGGTCCAAGCACAGACAGTTGAGTCAGAGTCTGAACCAGAATCAGAAGATGAGTCTAGATCCGAGGCGGCAAGAATCAAGGGGGAGATTCCCAAAAAGGAATCAAAAGGTAAAATTGTAAACTCAAATTTTAAAAATCATGTAATTTGTTACACATGCAGGGAGAGAGGGCACTACAAAAGTAAATGTCCTACTCGTAAGATACGAACGACACCATCGACGACGACAAAGGAACCAGTACCAGTAGCACAAAAGGACAAGAATCGCATCCAATGTTTCAAGTGCCAGGTGTTTGGGCATTACAAAGATGAATGCATAGATAAAAGAGCCAAAGATCCAGGACAACCAACCAGGATGGGTAACTTTAATTTATATGAAAATCCAGTCTTTACAATGAATGCTGATTGTTTACTTAATCGCTCTTGGACAAATTTAGATATGGACGCATGCCTAAAGAACATAATTAATTCATGTAAATTAATTATTTCAAAGTTCAGAAAATTAAGACAAGAAAATGAGACTTTGAAAATGAAAATTAATATACTAGAAAAACTAATTAATAATTTTGCTAACTTAGAAAATCCAGAAATTTCTCCTCACTATAACTTTACTTAAAGTTTTTTTGGCTATTCATAGGACTAGAAATAGTTAAATAAGGACCTGATTAATTGAAACTTGAACAACCTAGTATTAGGACTAGGTTTGATGATCGTACATTAGGGAAGCCTGACTAAGGAGTCAAGTAGGGTAAGGAGTACCCTATTTGGTCTTTTTAGTCCGGTGGAACTAGCCGAAGCTACCTCTCCGAATCCTAAGCTAGTTAGACCAGAGTGTCTCAAACAATAATTTGAAAATGATCTTTCTTTAAAAGGCTTTGTCTAGGAAAGGGTTGTTGATCCAATAAGGCTACGGCCAAAGAAGACCTCTGTGCCTCGCCAAGATCTGGAAGTCAATTATCGAAACTCACTTTTAAATTATTATTTGTTAAACTCGAATCTAACACAAGCTTCAATTAAATCATAGTGTTAACATAAAATCAAAGATAAAATTAATGCATCTCACAAAACAGTTAAGATTACCCTGGTTTGCCACTTAGAAATGGGTGAGATGCTTAGGACCTAAAAATTTAGCCCAACCCAACCAACCTTATAAACTGGATCAATTTCATCTTTTAAACCAAATTCAAAATCATTATTTTCCTTAAATTCAACATAATTATTCTTCAAAATTCAACTCAACTTACTCATTAAATATATAATTTCTTCAACACAAGCAATACTTTAGGTTTCTTGTTGCTCACTTACCTGAAAACCATTTTAATGTTTGTAAACATTTCTTTCAGACAATCAATTTATTCTTGAAAAATAAGTATTGTAAAAAGTCACCTTGGGTATTACTTAGGATATTTTTAAGAAAAATGTCTGTAGTCCAGGCTGTGATATGTATATATTTTTTTCGAACTTAAGTTTTTTTGTACAAAAACCTTCTATTTTTCTCTTGGAAATTATTTTAAATATAGAATTTCCTCTTTCCAGTTCTTTATATTAATTTTTTTCAAAGAGAAAGAGAAAGAGAAGAATTTGAATTTGTTTTTCAAAACATTAAAACAAAATAGTTTTCAAAAGTTATTTTAAACTCAGTTTTTTTAAATCAAATCCTAAGACTCAGAGTGTTGAGGCAATCGACCCTTAAATGATTGGAAGATTATGGTTTTGATGCGTGTGGGTGAATATGTTTAAGGTTAGAGTGTTATGTTGTATTTGATATGTGTGATTGAGTTTGTAGGACTTGGAGAATCACACATGGTGGATATATCCGAGGGACGAGAGCCGAGGGAGGAGGACTCCAAGGGCAAGCCAGGAAGTGGACTTCAAGGGCACACGTAAAGGGTGGCATGGAGGCAAGCCAAGGGAGGCTTGTGTACGCATCCGAGGGACGAGAGCCAGAGGAAGATGACTTCAAGGGGCGAGCCAAGGAGTGAACCTGAAGGCATACGTGAAGGACTATGTGAAGACTGGCTGGGAGTGAGTCGGCAGTCGACTGGCCAGATGACAGTCGACTGCCAAAACTCACAAAAGGTTTTCAGCCTTCTACCAGTCGACTGGCCCAGAGGCAATCGACTGGTATACCCCGAAAACTAGCCGTTGGCTAGCAATTAATGCTAGGCCAGTCGACTGCCCCAGGGGCAGTCGACTGGTGCGGGGCTGGACAGACTGCGAGTTTATCCTATTCTCCTATAAAAGGAGCACCTTTTTGCATGTGAGCAGTACGGTTCCGTACGACAATGAATGCTGCTCGTCTGAAAAGTGTTCTTTACTTCCTCTCTCATTCTACTACATTCTGTAAAGAGGAAGATCGCCACTGTAAAGGTTTCTCCACCTGAAGGAGATATTTCATAGTGGAAGTGGTGTACAGCGCGGATCCTTGGATTAGTCACCCATCTGGGTGGATACCAAGTAAACGTTTGTTGTTAGCATTGTTCATATTATTCTTTACATATTATTGTTTCCGCTGCGCTAACGACTTTGTAGAGATCAATACGAAAAAGTGCTATTCACCCCCCCTCTAGCACGCCAAATCGATCCATCAATTGGTATCAGAGCCGGTTCGTTTCGGAAGAACTCACCGTCAACCGGAGCAAGTATAATGGCGTTTCAAGAGGGATACTCCACTGCGCGACCACCCTTCTTTGACGGGAACGACTTTGCTTACTGGAAAGGTAGGATGCAATACTACCTTATGAACGATATTGAGAATTGGATTAGTATTGCAGATGGTTTCGAGGCACCCATCGATGAAAGAGGGGAACCGACACCGATGAGATCCTGGTCGAAGGAGGTAATGAAGAGGGCGCAGTCCAATGCCAAGGCCACCACCACACTCCAGTGCGGGCTCTCAAAGGAGCAACTAAACAATGTGGGGCCGTTCAAGAGCGCCAAGGAACTATGAGACAAGTTGGTGGAACTGACCAGGGGTCAAACGAGTCCAGAAGAGCAAAGAAGGACTTGCTCGTGGCCCAACTCTAATCCCTCTCCATGAAGAGCAATGAGACTGTCAGCTAGCTGCATGGAAGGGTAAAGGAGGTAATCAATGAGTTTCACGTGATTGGAGAGAAGATCGAGAACCGGGATATCGTCAGGTATGTTCTACATGCCTTCCCGAGAACCACCTTGTGGGCATCCATGGTTGATGCTTACAAGGTATCAAGGGATTTGCCCATAGTTAAATTAGATGACTTATTCTGTGAATTTGAACTACACGAGCAAGCTAACGTCTTAGCCAAAGAGAAGGGTATTGCCTTTATTGCAGAAAAGGAGAAGAAGAAGAGGAAGGAGAAGAAGAAGGTGGTCTACTCTTCTTCATCCGATTTAGAGGAATCTAGCGTCTCCATGGACAGCGATCAGGAGGCATTCATGGTAAGAAAGATGCTTAAGGCTTTCAGAAATTTTTCTAACAAATCTTATGCTAGGAAAGGGTCAAAGGCAAGGGTAAGGCCAAGGACATTATATGCTACAACTGCCACCAAGAGGGGCACATGAAGAACGAGTGCCCCCAACTGAAGAGAAGAGATGACAAAAAGGAGGAGAAGAAGAAAGGTGACAAGAAGAAGTCAAAGGGAAAGGAGAAGGGTGCCACCAACTTCAAGGCGACGTGGGATGATCCATCATCTTCGGAGGATGAAGAAGAGAAAGTGTCGCACTTTGCTCTCATGGTGATGGACCACTCAGATTCATCAGATGATAAAAGAAGCTCAAGCAGTGAGGATGAGAGCGACTCCTCCTCTTCATCATCCAAGTTAGAAGCTTCGGTAAGTGAGGTATACCATCTACCCTCCTCTACATTAGTTAAGATTATTTCTAGCACTAACATGGATTTAGCTAAGGCTAGAAGTAAGATTAAGGAATTAAAGGATGAGATTGCCATGCTTAGAGTAGAATCTACCAAACTTAAGGAAGACTTACATGCTAGTTCTCGTACATCACATGCTTCATGTCTTGAAACTGGAAATAGGGAACTAAGGAAAAAGGTAGATGACCTCATAAAGGCACTTAGGAAATTCCAAGTAGGATCTAGCAACCTAGATATGATAATCAATAGTCAAAGGGTCGTCTATAACAAGGTCGGTTTAGGATATAGACCAAAGACAAAGGAAGTGACCTTTGTCTCACTCACGGGTAGGATTGGTGCTTCTGGGAGACTAGGGGCTAAGGGAAACACAAAGAAGGCATGAGTACCTAAAAGATTTCTAAATGATGCTATTGGATCAAAGATTTGGGTACCAAAAGATTATATTTTTTTGTGTTGTATAGGTAAAGATGAAGGAGGCCTCAACTATGTGGATAGTAGATAGTGGATGCTCAAGACACATGACCGAGAATGTGAGCAAATTCACTACTATTAGCTACTTAAGAGAAGGAACAGTTTCCTTTGGAAATAGTGGAAAACTGAGGATTATTGGTAGGGGCACCATTGAGGTATCTCCCACGATTTCTATACATAAGGTACTCCTAATTAAAGATATGAAGTTTAACTTACTTAGTGTGAGTCAGTTATGTGATGCGGGCTTTAGGGTCGAATTTCATGCTAGGAAGTGCATAATTAGATATAATGAATCGAATAATGTCATATTAGAAGGGTATAGAGAGGCCAATTTGTACTATCTTGATCTTGCTTTTGCTACTAACAATGTTGCTAAGTGTCTCATGTCTAAAGAAGAAGAAGGGTGGTTGTGGCACCGGAGGCTTGGACATGTCAACATAAGAAGCATTGCAAGAGTGGCCAAGGAAGAGTTGGTGAAGGGGCTACCAATGGTCAAGTATGAGATGACCAAATTGTGTGATGCATGCTAAGAGGGTAAGCAATCAAAATCATCACACAATGGTAAAACCCTAACCACTACTTCTTTACCATTAGAATTTTTACATATTGATTTATTTGATTGTCATAGCACTCCCTCACTTGTAGGGAGTAAATATTGTTTAGTCATAGTAGATGATTTTTCTAGGTTTACATGGGTTTTCTTCATGAAACATAAGGACGATACCCTAGAACTCTTCATAGGATTTAGTAAGAGGGTAGAAAATGAAAAACATCTCAAATTAACCGAATTAGGAGTGACCACGGTGGGGAGTTCCAAAATGCAAGTTTCACACAATTTTGTGTCGAAAATGGATACAAGCATGAATTTTCATGCCCAAGGACTCCTCAACAAAATGGGGTAGTTGAGAGGAGAAACCAAGCCCTATAAGAAGCTGCTAGGACTATACTTAATACATATTCCCTTCTAGTTACTTTTGGGCCGAAGCGGTTAACACCGCTTGTTATATTCAAAACCGGGTGTTGGTACATAGATTTCTAGGAAAAACACCTTTTGAATTATGGAATGGAAGAGTACCACAAGTCCACTATTTTAGGGTCTTTGGATTTATAAGGAAAAGACCAAAAACTTCCATGACAAGCACATCTTAAAGAAAGTCTTCCAAATTGGTGACAAGGTATTATTGTACAATTCAAGACTCAAATTGATAAGAGGTAAGTTAAGGTTAAGGTGGGATGGTCCATTTATTGTAACTAACATTTTTCGTTGAAATTAAAGATGAATCTAACGGTTTTATTTGGAAAGTCAATGGCCACCAACTCAAAAAGTACTTTGAAGAATTAAAGGAGCTAGAGGTGGATGGTTTGAATATCAAAGACGCTATCTACCCAACTTAAGGGGAGTTCACTTTTCTTGCACCTACATTTCATTGTATATATCATTTTCATGTTTTTAGAAGTAATTGTTCCTTTTTGAAGTGAGTTGTTGGTAATAAATTCTTAGGTAAAATAGAATGAATAAATAGACATTGTAAATACCATATTATTTCTTTTGGCAATTTTTCTTAATGAGTGGGAATAAATGTATCCCTCTAGGTTGTCTTCATGTCATTTTAGAGTCTTTTGAAAATAAATTAAATTTGGTTGTTAAAACTTAAGGTTTGAGCTAATGGATGAATTCTTGGATGCTTGAGTACTACTTGGCTATGGATTCTAAAGTGATGAATTGAGATGAATAATTTGTACCTAGTGAGAATTAGCCTTATTTTTGTGACACACATATGTGATTGTACTCTAGAACTTGCTTAAGTTCTTTCAAAATCATATTTCTATGATTGGATCACATTTATAGAGGCTAATCAATTTGTTTCTCCTTTCCATATCAATTTTTGGCAATAACCATAGTTGGTACATAATCTATTCTATTTTCCTTCCTATATTTTCTACTCTTGCCATACTTCTCCATGGACTTATTTGTTTGGGATGTTTCTTGATGTTACTTTGCCCAAGACAGACAAAAGATTAAGTGTGGGGGAGGTGGCTAGTGTTTTGGAATCATTTTGTATTAAGGAAAAAAAATTCTTTGCGGTTGAATCAAAAAGGTGCCAAGTTGAGTTGAGTTTGGTATCAAGAACAAGTGGGAAGAAGTAGTTAAGGAGGAAAACAATTGAAGCATCTAGATTCTTGATCATAATTTGAAGATTCAAGAAAGTTATGCCAAAGTGAATTCGGCTGAAGAAGGAAGAAAAAAATTTTTTGTGCCAAAGTTCAAGTGACACGCAAGTGAGAAAATCTGTGCCAAAGTATCAAGTAGAGTATTATTTTTATGAATCTTATGCGTGTAAACTGCAAGTTCTGAAGTGAGTATATCCACTGCCGATCAAAACAGAAAAAATGTGGCTGCTTGGATTTTCATATCAGTAAAAAAAAGAAGAATGCAGTGCAGGGCAGGCCGATCAGAAATTCTCAAGTGGAGCACTCAATTCTCCACTATTATGTGATGTAATTGCTGTGAAGAGAGTAGAGAACTGCAAGGATGAAGAACCTGACAATTCTAGATTCTGAGAATTGATTGCGTGGAGATGAAACTCGAAGAAACAGAAAAAAAACAGAATAAAACAGTGAGGCCAACAAGGTATCAAGCTACTTAAATGGAAAAAGGCAATGAAGCTGAATATTCTTTGATCTTGGGAGTTGACAGTTTGTTTGGAACTTAATACATCTTGAAGCTGCAGAATCTGGCACAATTGAAGAGTTCGGCAGCCTATGAGCATTTGGTTATGTTTCCATGTTGATTGGCAGAATATAAACTGAAAAAAATGCAGTTATGAAGAGAAAAAGAGCTGAGATGCAGAAAAAAAGAAGAAGAGTTGGAAATTAAGGGCACAGCAGAGGCAATTCGTTTGAAAGCTTACATCAGAGTGGAATGGGAGCTAGTTCTGATAAAGAATTGAAGCTGGCCACAACATGACTGATCCAGAAAAAAAAAACAAGGAAACAAAGAAACAAGTGGCACGCAATGAAGTTTTGGCATCATGAAACAAGTGAAGTTTTTTCTCATCCGAATCAATTCCTTGCTCCACTATAATTTTGACCTTACTTGAGGGTTTTTTTTTAAAAAATGAGAAAGAAGAAAAAGAGAAGAAAAAGAAAAGAGAAGGAAGCAAGGTTGGCACGCAAAAGCAAAATTGGCACATTGAGATCAATAAGGTTTTCTTCATCCGAATTAAGGGCAATGCCAAATTGTTACTCCACCACACTTTTGACTTCCATAGAGGACTATTAAGAGGGCAAAGTGCATTAGAAATATTCTAAAGCATCCAAGTCTTCCACTTCATCAATTTTTCTATTTTCTTAACTTTTACTTCATTTCTTACCATTTTCTATGTCTTTCACTTGTTTGAATAATCTTTTGTAGATGTGGATCCTAATCATGAATAAGGGTGGAGAGTAGATAACAAGCAAGCCTATGGTAGTGCAAAAAGCATTTGTGTTTGAGTGAGCTCCACTTTCACCATGAACTTAGAACTCAAGAAGAGAGCCACCAAAACTTCCCTTGAAAGGCTTAGTGAGTAAAATTCATCTCAATGAATCATGAAGGATGAAATTGCTAAGTTGTTGATTTAAGGACGAGAAACTAATCCATAGAGCTTAGATTTTTGAGAATTGACAACCTTAGGTAATTTCTTTTCAATTGCTTCTAACTATGTTTGGAATGAATCTAAGGGATACATATTTAGTAGTTTTCGCAAGACGCTCAAGCTTAAGTGTGGGGGAGTTGATAAGTGTTATTTTATTGATCATTTCAGATTCTTAAATCTATGTTTGACCCATATTTTACTTGCTTAATATTGAATTTAGCCTAGGTTTCATGAATCTATTCTATTTTGGGCTTTATTGTAAATCTTGATACATTTGAATTATTTTGCTGCTAAATTGTTGATCTACTTTTGCAGGCATGGAAGGATCATGGACCTAGGTCATGCTGGGTCAAACTTGAGTCAGAAGTGGACCCGGATCGAGTGATCAAGCATCAACTAATATGGGTCGTCCGATGTAAAAACGGTTAGATCTAGGCCATGTGAGAACTTTGAGGCAATCCGAGCTGGGGTTAAGGTTAATCAAGCACTTGGATCAAGATCTGAAGGTTTCATCCAAATCAGAGATCATTCAGCCGTTGGATCAAGATCAGAGGGATCTAGACCGTCCATTCAAAGATCAGGTTGATCTGAGCCATCCGCTGCAAATCTGGAAGATCTGAGCTACTGAGAGGCAGATCCTGACCCTTGATCAAGATCTGGAAAGTTTGATTCAAATCAGATGAGATCCAGCCGTTGGATGGAGTTAAGTGAATCTCAGCCGTTCATTTCTAAAACTATATAAACGGTTCCTCTGCCTCAGATCAGCTTGTCGCGTCTTCTTCGCCAGTTTCAAGTTTTCACTGTTCTTCGTGTTCTTCTTCACTTTTCTTCATCTGAGGGCGTGTCCACTTCGATCTCGACATTGGATCAAGATCTAGATCTTCGGGAGGAAGTTTCCGTGAAGATTCCAGCTCCAATTCGCCCAAGAACAGAGTTGATTAAGGGTTTCGTCAGCTCTGCCCTTCACTGATCGGATCTCGGTTTTGTGCCACTTTTCATCCATCTGAGCTAGCCGGAGGGTCCTCTGGAGTGCTCTGATCATTCCCAAGCCATCATCGCAATCCAACATATCAAGATCGAGGAGATCGGATGGGAAATTCAGCTGGGAGCAGAGTTTGGGTTTGAATCAATCACGGGGACAGATTTTTCAGTGATCTGTTGAGCTAAGGGGTTCGAGGCTCACTCTTGTGTGACGGCAAGGAGATCTTGAGATAAGGAAGGGATCGAGGCTTAATTTCTTTGCGAATTGTTGTTCTTAAGCAGTAGTTTCAATTTCTGTTATCATTTACAGTTTCCAAAATGTTGTATCAGTGAACTTAGTTCCTTTGAATAATTTCTGCATTCATTGGTTTTTCAAATCTGCACTCAAATTAGATAGATAGTTAGTTTAGTGAACAATTACATTTGATCTCAGTTTGATTCTCAATTTAGTATTTCTGCATTTCAGTTCTAAATTCTTGCGTATCAGTTTATCTTTCTACAAATATTCAGTGCCAATTTCTGCAAGTTTTTAGTTGTAGTATCTCAAATTTGTGTCAAGTAAGCATTAGTTCATCTTAACCTTTTCTGAACATCAGTTCTGTGTACGCGAATTCAACTTGTTTGCTTGTTTCTGCATTTAAATTGTTTCTGCAATGCTGCATTTAAGTTCTGCATTAGGTTGTTTCTGAAATGATTCATCTTTGATTTTTTTGAACATCTTAATTCATTCCTGCTTATCACTCCATTGGTAGCTTGGTTTTCCAAGATGATTTGTCTAGTTTAATTTCTGAATTCAGTTCATTTCTGCATTTAGCTTTATTTAGTTGCGTATCAGCTCGGTTTCACTGCTGCAAGGTTTTAATCAATCGATTCTGAAGTTGTATCAAGATAACATTAGCCCTTCTGAATTTTTATCCGAACACTAGACTGGAGCACTTGATCTCAGTTGCTTGGTTTGATTCTGAATTCAATTTGCTATTTCTTGGCATAAGGTTTCCGAAGCTCTGCATTTCATTTTTGCTTTGCTGAATTTCACTTCTGCATTAGGTTTGCTTTTGATTGATCAGTCCTTTGTTTGTTGCTGCATTCCTTCATTCATTTCAGCACATCACTTCACTGCTAGCTTTGCTGTACAAGCTAAATTGATCAATCCACTTCGGAATTGTCAGTTATTAGTCTGCATTTAGCATCAACTTTTGGCACATAAGTTTCTTCCTCTTTGTATCAAATTTGTTTCAATTTCTTCACTTTGTATCAAGAAAAGTTTTGGCAGTGGTTGGTACCAAGTTAAATGCAATTTTTAGTGTGCTATTGAGCTTGAAATCAGTTTGTTCACGTATAGCTTGTATCTGAATTGCAACTTTCATTTCGGCATTAGTATCAAGTTTCATTTCTGCAATTAGGCTTAAAGTTTTTGCATTAGTTTCAATCGGAAATATCAGCACTGTTTGATTCATTTGCTTAGCATTTGGTTTGAATTTGATATCAGATTTGTTTTTCCAAATTCGGTTAAGTGGCATTGGTTGATTAGGTTTCTCATTGGTTAAGTTCATTAGTTGTCATTACCATGTTTAGTTCATTTAGTTAAGTTTCTTTACCTTTCATTTTGTTCTTCATTTCTAATTGCAAGAAAACCCAATTCTTACTTGAAACCCAAAAACATTTGACGACACATAAACTCGAGCTTGAATCAAACAACCTTAACTAGCCCTAGGAAAAAATACGACCTGTGGCCCCTTTACTACATTTTTATCCTCGTTAGCAAAAAGGGTTTCCAGCTTTACAAATATCTAAATTTGAGACCCACATTTGTGACAGCCTCTTTTGGGTCCATCAAATTTTTGGCGCCGTTGTTGGGGAACACACTAGTTGAGTTTATTTGTTTAAGCTTGTGTGCTTATTTCATATTTTTCTTGATCCATTTTTGTGCTTACTGCTATATCTTATGATTTATTTTATCTGTTTCATTTTTCCATACACATTTGTTGCGATTTGTTTATTTTATGACCAGGTCAGCAGGTGGTGATTTTGAAGAATTTGACCCTGAAATTGAGAGAACTTTCAGAGCAAGGAGGAACCAAGGCATATTTTCAGAGGCTATTGATATTCCTTCTCTTCAGTTTATTCCTACTCATTCAGGCAGTATCATGGCAGACCACCAGAAGACTATGAAAGAACTCGCAGCACCAGATGACATATTTCAGTATTCTAGCATTGCTTATCCAGAGCTAACTGGCGATTTTGAGCTTAGATCCGGACTCATCCACTTGTTGCCCAAATTTCAAGGACAGTCTGGGGAGGACCCCAACAGACACTTGCATGAGTTTCACGTTGTTTGCTCCACTATGAAGCCTCAGGGTATTTCAAAGGAAGATATCAAGCTGAGGGTTTTTCCATTTTCCCTGACTGGAGCAGCAAAAGATTGGTTCTACTATTTACCTACAGGGCACGTGTCTAGCTGGATTTCTATGAAGAAAGCATTCTTGGAGAAATATTTCCCAGCATCTAGGACTGCAATCATCAGGAAGAGCATATGTGGCATTCAGCAAGTGATAGGAGAAACTTTGTATGATTATTGGGAAAGGTTTAACAAACTGTGTTCTAGCTGCCCACAGCATCAGATTAGTGAGTAGTTACTCATCCAGTATTTTTATGAGGGTTTATTACAGATGGATAGGATCATGATAGATACTGCAGCTGGAGGAGCCCTAGTTAACAAAATACCAGAACAAGCTAGGGAGCTTATTTCAAACATGACAGAGAACTCACAACAGTTTGGAAGTAGAGCTTTATCTACTAGAGGAGTTAATGAAGTTCAGATGGTATCAAATGAGCAGAAAGAAATCAAGAACTCCCTGGTAGAGCTCACATCATTGATAAAGCAAATGAGTCTTAATAATGCAAGCCAAAATTCCAACTTTTCAGTACCTCCACAATCAAGCCAAGTGATGAGGGTATGTGGAATTTGCTCTAGTCAGAACATAATTCAGATGCATGTCCCAACCTACACAAGATGAGACAATAGCGGCGTTGGTTAGAGGACAATTTCAAGCCAGGAATAACCCTTATTCTTCTACTTATAACCCTGGTTGGAGGGATCATCCAAATCTGAGGTATGGAAATTCTTTCTACCAACAAAACCCACAACAACAACAATTTCAGCAGCCTCAACAAAACTTCCAGCAACCACAGCAATCTCAGCACCAAAATCAGCAATTCCAGCCCCAAAATCAGCAATTCCAGTCAACATATCAGCAATTCCAGCAACCATTTCAAGGGAATCAACAAGGTTTCCAAGGGAATTTGAATTTTCAGCAACAATATCAACTCTTACAACAACAATTTCAACAACCACAGCAGAGTTTCTAGCCTTGGAATCAAAATTTTCAGCCACAAAATCAAGGATTTCAGCCCACTCAATTTCAATCTTTACTACAACCATTCCCACTTCAAAATCAGAATTTTCAAGGCTATAATTCTCAACAAGTTCAACCATCATTCCAGCCAACATTCCAGCAACAATTTCCCCAACAACCCCAATTTCAACAATTACAGCAGGGTAATATTTTTGGCGCCTTACAAAACATCGAAAGGCAAATTGGACAATTGGCTAGTGGGATAAATCAAAGTCAAGCTCAAGGATCAAGCCAACTACCTTCTCAAGCTACTCCCAATCCAAAGGGAAACGTTATTACTTCGAGGAGTGGGAAGGTTACTTCAACTAAAAAGGGTCCAAGAGCAGATTTTTTCTAAAAACAGGGCAGCACCTACAATTTCAGCACCAATCAGCCCCGAAATCATTTCAAAATTAGTTGCTTCCAACCCTAGTCCGTGCTCAACTCCTTCATCAAGTAATCCTATGATTTTGGTGGAGAATGGAGGAGAAATTAGTGATACAAGTGGGATCACAGCAGCTACCTCAGTGGAGAAATCAGTCCCAATTTCAGCCTTTCCAGTTTCGGCTCAAGAGGATGATTTGAGAGTTCCTTTGCCTTTCCCTCAGCGCAAAATTCAAGCTAAGAAGCAAGTGGAAGAAGAGAAAGCTAAGGAATATAATGAGCTAGTGAAGTTGTTCAGTAAAGTAGAGATCAATGTACCTTTGTTGACTATGATTAAACAGATTCCTAAGTATGCCAAGTTTCTGAAAGATTTATGTGTTCACAAAAAGAAGCTTAAGGAGAATGAGTTGGTCAGCATGGGGAAAAATGTTTCAGCACTTATTCATGTCATTCCTCAGAAGTGTGAAGACCCTGGAGTTTTTACTATATCTTGTGAGATTGGGAGGACCATGTTCCATGATGCTATGCTGGATTTAGGAGCCTCCATTAATGTTATGCCCAGGTCAGTCTTCCAGATGCTTGGTATTGGTCCTTTACAGCCTACTGGTGTGGTGATACAGTTAGCAGACCGGAGCCAGACCCACCCAGCCGGTATAATTGAAGATGTTTTGGTGAAGGTAAAGGAGCTGATATTTCCTGCAGATTTTTATATTTTGGATATGGAGGGAGACTACCTTGCACACCGTTCTTCACTCATTTTAGGGAGACCATTTCTGAAGACTGCTAGAACGTAGATAGATGTTTATGCCGGTACGCTTTCGATGGAGATTGGAGACACGGTAGTTCAGTCTAGCATTTTTGATGCTATGAAGCACCCGAGAGAGGACCATTCTATTATGAGCATTGGTATTCTGGAGGATTTGGTGGATGCAGATATACTTGCTAAGGGAGTTTCATTTGATGTTTCCAGAGGAGTTGGCAGTTTAGAGGAGGCTGAGGATATATTTGCTATTGAGGCTGAGGACATTTCAGGGGTTATTTCAGATGTACTTCCAGCTGGTGAGGATTTTCTAGGTGTAGGGGATTGCACAAAGCCTCAAGGATCACCTATTCCTATTGAGATTTCAAAGGACTCAGAGCACATGTATGGTAGTGTAGGGGATTGCACTGAGCCCCAAGGATCACTCATACTTTCTGAGCAAGCCCAAATTGAGCTTAAGTCGTTACCAGGCCACTTGAAGTATGCGTACCTAGGAGAGGAGCAGAATTTTCCAGTTATTATCGCATAGCATTTAGAGTCAGAGCAGGAAGAGAAATTATTGCAAGTCCTGAGGCATTACAAGAAGGCGATTGGGTGGACTTTATCAGATATACCAGGTATCAGCCCAGCTATCTGTATGCACAGGATATTCTTAGAAGAAAATGTTAAACCCATGAGGCAGCCACAAAGGAGACTTAATCCACTTATCATGGATGTTGTAAAGAAAGAGGTGACTCGACTTCTACAGGCAGGTATCATTTACCCTATTTCTGATAGTCAGTGGGTTAGTCTCATACATGTGGTGCCCAAGAAATCTGGGGTGACAGTGGTGGCAGATGAAAGCAACGAACTAGTGCCCACTAGAGTTAAGAATTCCTGGAGAGTCTGCATTGATTACAGAAAGCTCAACAAGGTCACAAGAAAGGATCACTTCCCTTTACCCTTTATTGATCAGATGCTTGAAAGACTGGCAGGGAAGTCCCATTATTATTTTTTGGATGGTTATTCAGGCTACTTTCAGATTTGTATAGATCCAGAGGACCAGGAGAAGACTACCTTCACTTGCCCCTTTGGCACTTTTGCCTACAGACGGATGCCTTTTGGACTCTGCAACGCACCCGGAACATTTCAGCGATGTATGGTAAGTATATTTGGTGAGTTGCTAGAGCATTGTATGGAGGTATTTATGGATGACTTTTCAGTTTTTGGCATGTCTTTTGATTCATGTTTAGAGAATTTATCTAGGGTTTTACACCGTTGCATTGAGACTAACCTTGTCCTTAATTTTGAAAAATGACACTTCATGGTAGAGCATGGTATTGTACTTGGACACATAGTCTCTAGGAGAGGTATAGAGGTAGATCCTGCAAAAATAAGTGTTATTTCTTCTTTATCTTACCCCGTATGCGTACGAGATGTTCGTGCTTTCCTTGGACATGCAGGTTTCTCAATGCAGGTTTCTACCGCAGATTTATTAGAAACTTTAGTGATATTGCTCGGCCCTTGACAAAACTGTTGCAGAAAGATGTTGAAATTTGTTTCGATGATAAGTGTAAAGAAGCTTTTCACAGACTCAGGGAGGCTCTTACCTCTGCTCCTATTATTAAATCACCTGATTGGAATTTACCCTTTGAATTAATGTGTGATGCATCTAATTTGGCAGTGGGAGCTGTTCTAGCACAGAGGGTGGATGGAGCACCTCATGTCATATGCTATGCCTCCAAGACCCTAGATGCCGCCCAAGCAAACTACACTACCACTGAAAAGGAGCTTCTTGCCATAGTTTTTGCTTTAGACCGTTTCAGATCTTATTTATTATGCTCACATGTTGTTATTTTTTCTGATTATGCAGCTCTAAAATACTTGTTGAAAAAGCCTGATGCTAAACCTAGACTGATCAGATGGATGCTCCTACTCAAAGAATTTGACCTGGAGATCAGAGATAGAAGTGGAAAAGAAAACCTAGTTGCAGATCACTTAAGCAGAATTAAAGGAGATGGATCACCTGCCACTATTGATGATGATTTTAGAGACGAGCACCTTGCAGTACATGGTGAGACACCCTGGTATGCAGACCTAGTTAACTTCTTAGTTGCACATGTTTTCCCTACACACTTTTCTAAAGCTCAAAAAGATAAACTTAAAAGCGATGGGGAAGGCAAGTGTTTAATCATTAGAAGTATCAAAATATGAAAACTAGACCAACTATGGGGAAGACAAGTGTTTAATTAATGGACACTTTGCCCAAAGATCATAGTTGGACATTTTAAACCTTTGAAAACCATTTTATGTTATATATGCTTTGCAATGTTTTTAAAAGATATATGATTGCCAAATTAGATTACAAGTTTGATACAAAACTTAGTGGTTTTTAAGGTTTTTGGATTTTTATCAAAAGTCATGCATGTTTGAAATTTTATATGGACTAATATTTTTCCTTGATAGAGTATATCATTTCAAACATGTATGCAAGTTTTTAGAATTTTTGGAATTTTCTGGATTTTTCTGGAGGTTTCTGAATTTCGGCACAAAAGCTGAAATTTGCCACTGACAGAGTATCAGTCGACTGCCACATGGGCAGTCGACTGGCACGCCTGGTTCCAGCTTCTGTGTGAAATTTTCAAAAATCAAATTTTCTCTCATTTGATGCCATAGGGTTGGGTTGCTAGAGGCAATCATTTTGATGGTGTCAAAGGGGGGAGAATGAGTGGTTTAAGTTAGAATTTTTACTTGGAACGGATAGTTTAAGATTTTCTTTCTCACTTAGACCTTGAATGATTAAAATTGCGAGAAGACATGGATTAAGGGGGAGGTTACCTCTTAGGTTCTGATATGTCTTAAATTTTTAATGTTGTTTAGTGTTAAGTGGAAACTTAACTTGGATCATGAATAGAATTGAAAATGGGAGAAGACATGAATTAAGGGGGAGGGTACCTCTTAGGTGTGCTATGTCTTATGTTTTTTCAATTGCTATCTATTGTTACTTTTGTTATTGGTTGTTATTTTTCTCTAAACTTAAACATATTGTCACACATCAAAAAGGGGGAGATTGTTGAGGCAATCGACCCTTAAATGATTGGAAGATCATGGTTTTGATGCGTGTGGGTGAATATGTTTAAGGTTAGAGTGTTATGTTGTATTTGATGTGTGTGATTGAGTTTGCAGGACTTGGAGAATCACACATGGTGGACATATCCGAGGGATGAGAGCCGAGGGAGGAGGACTCCAAGGGCAAGCCGGGAAGTGGACTTCAAGGGCACACGTGAAGGGTGGCATGGAGGCAAGCCAAGGGAGGCTTGTGTGCGCATCCGAGGGATGAGAGCCAGAGGAAGATGACTTCAAGGGACGAGCCAAGGAGTGAACCTGAAGGCATACGTGAAGGACTATGTGAAGACTGGCTGGGAGTGAGTGGGCAGTCGACTGCCAAAACTCACAGAAGGTTTTCAACCTTCTACCAGTCGACTGGCCCAGAGGCAGTCGACTGGTATACCCCGAAAACTAGCCGTTGGCTAGCCGTTGGCTAGCAATTAATGCTAGGCCAGTCGACTGCCCCAGGGGTAGTTGACTGGTGCGGGGCTGGACAGACTGCGAGTTTGTCCTATTCTCCTATAAAAGGAGCACCTTTTTGCACGTGAGCGGTACAGTTCCGTACGACAACGAAGTGCTGCTCGTCTGAAAAGTGTTCTTTACTTCCTCTCTCATTCTACTACATTCTGTAAAGAGGAAGATCGCCACTGTAAAGGTTTCTCCACCTGAAGGAGATATTTCATAGTGGAAGTGGTGTACAGCGCAGATCCTTGGATTAGTCACCCATCTGGGTGGATACCAAGTAAATGTTTGTTGTTAGCATTGTTCATATTTTTCTTTACATATTATTGTTTCCGCTGCGCTAACGACTTTGTAGAGATCAATCCGAAAAAGTGCTATTCACCCCCCCTCTAGCACGCCAAATCGATCCATCACAGAGGAGGTGTACTTCATGATCCGCAAGGACTCCTAGGACGTGTCAAATATAGGGGAGTCTAAACCAAAAAGAAGTTATTTCGAACAAATAGTTTTTGTTAAATTATCAGATAGTTCTTATAATTTGAATTAAACCTTAAGACTCAGAGAAAGAGTACTTGTAGTCAACAAGCTTTCTAGGACTGGGTCAAGTTTAGGGGGAGGTCAAATTAAAAGAATCATTTAATAACAAAATAATCTGTTTATATGCACTATATTTTTAAATACTTTTGAAATCATAATTTTTTTCTACCATTTTAATCATACTTTTATTATACAATCACTTTCAAAAACTGGTTGTTTTTTTAATCACTGTTGAAAATAATATTTACTTGAGTTTGAAGAATTTCCAGGACACATAGGAAAATGTCCCTGTAGTTAACAAGGTTTCCTAGGATTGTGTCAGACTGGAAAGGAAACCAAGCCAAGTAAAGTATTATGATTTCAAATATCCTTCAAAAAGTTAATAATATTTCTCAAGTACTGAGATTTTTTTTTAAAAAAATATTTTCTGAGAAAGAATACTTAGTTTCTTTCGGGTGCTTATTACATAAATATCTTCAAAGATACTGCTCTTAAGAAAATTCTTTCAAAAGTCTTTCTACTTAAGAAATTTTTAATTTTTTTGATTAAGTGGTTAAATATTCTGAACCTAAATTTATTGAGTAAATATTTTAAGATTTTTTTTGCTTGGACTCAATAGAAATGTCAAACTGTTCTTTGGCATTAATTCTTGCTTAAATTAGTAATTTTGAAATATAAACATCTTTCAAAATTGTCTTATGATTATTGTAAAACTAATAGGCACTGATACATGTTTTCTTTCAAAATATATTCAAAAATTCGTTATTGATATATGGCCAAGGGGGAGAGTAGAAAAAGTGAAATTAACAATTAAATTCTTTCTTAAACTTTTTCCCCTTCTTCAAAGAAAGTTTATCTTAGAAGCTCCCAAGAATACTTTCACCTTAACCTAAGGTTTTTCTAAACTTAGAATATCCTTTGTGATACTCAGAAATTTTGTTACAAAATACTATTTCAAAGTGAACTTATGAGTATTTTTATACTTAGAACTCTTTTCATGTATTATTTCGAAAGGTTAATTTGCATGTTTTTTTAAAAGCTTCAAGGGGAAAATTTCAAATCATGAGGGAGCTTTATGCAATTGGAAATGGTCTAAAACATAAGGAGAAGAGTTTCATATTAAGGGGGAGAGAAAGGAAAGAGAGAAAGGATTTTTTTTTAAAATTTTTATCTCTTTTTCAAAATGTGCTTCAAAAATCTCTAAGTATTTCTAAGTGTTTCAAATTTTTTTTAAGTGCATGTTTTTTTTCCTGAGTAAATTTTTCTTAGTAAATAAAATTTGTCTGAGCAAAAACTTTTTGAAAATTTTGGCAAATGTTTCTAAGTAAAGTTTTTTGGTGAAAAACTTATCTAGAAATTTCTTAAAGATTTTGTTTTTCAAAATGCACAAAGTGTTTCCAAGTAAATTTTTCTAAGTGTGCAAATTTTTTTTTGGTAAACAAATTTTTTCCCAATTCTCAAAGTTGAATTTTTTTAAGGGAAATTTGGCTTCAAAATTTTGCCTAAGTAATTTTTTTTAGTAAAATTCTTTTTGCAAAGCCTTGTAAGTAAAAGTTTTTTAACAAAATTTAGGCGTGCAAAACTTTTCTATCTTGTTCACCCATGAATATTTTTTGATATATGTCAAAGGGGGAGGAAAGGTCAAAGTTAACACAATTATTCAGGGGGAGTATGAGAAAATTTTTTTTTATTGTTTTTTCTGTTCAAAATTACATTGGTCATAGACTTTATACTGTTCAAAATTGCTATATTTCATTAGTCTTAACCTTCTTGCTTAAACTGTTATAATTTTTACTTAAATTTGAATTGTGTTGCCATAAATAAAAAAGAGGGAGATTGTTGGTGCCGGAAGCACCATATCGAACCTTGTTTTGATATTGGCAAAGGATTCAAAGTTAAGTATTATTTGTGATCTAATAAAGTTACTCAAGTGTGCAGGAAAGTCCTGTTGGTGCAGGCAGCACCTAAGTCAAACCTGGGTTTTGATAATGACAAAGGGTTCAAAAGTTAAGATGTTATTGTTGTTGATGCAGTCTGACCCTGATTGTTGTTTTGGTGTTGACACCGATTTTAGTTTAGGTTGATGAGATGATTGGGATTAAGTCCTGGTCGTGGACTAGACATACCTAGTGGGACTAGGGTTGATGAAAGCCTGGCTTGGAGGGTCAGGTCCTAGCTTGAGAAGCTAGGTGGATGAAATCCTAACTTGGAGGGTTAGGTGTGAGAAAGTCGTAGCTTGGAGGGCTAGGTGTGGAAATTCCTAACCTAGAGGGTTACGCGTGGAAAAGTCCTAGCTTGGAGGGCTAGGTGTGGAAAGTCCTAACTTGGAGGGTTTGGTGTGAAAAGTCCTAGCTTGGAGGGCTAGGTGTGGAAAAGTCTTAACCTGAAGGGTTAGGTTTGAAAAGTCCTAGCTTGGAGGGCTAGGTGTGAAAAGTTCTAACTCGGAGGGTTAGGTGATTGAAAATCCTGGTGAGTGAAGCCGGGTCCTGGTGAGTGAAGCCAGGTGGATTGGAAATCCCGGGAGTGAAGCCGGGTCCCGGTGAGTGAAACTGGGCATGGAGTCTTGGTCCGAGGGACTAAGCACGAGTCAGAGAAGGGTTGGGAGCTTGTTCTCTTAACTTAGAGTGGATTTGCACTTGCCTGGATCGGTCTGGTGACCGATCAGGGAAGTTGGCACGGAGTACCCACGTGGATTGGTCTGGTGACCGATCCAGCTATGACTGATCGGTCTGGTGACCGATCAGGGAGCATACAGTGAGTTTGGGAACCCTACTGCTCGGCTCCTGATCGGTCTGGTGACCGATCAGGGAGCACACAGTTCACTTACTGCTTGGCTCCTGATCGGTCTGGTGACCGATCACGGAACATACAGTGAGTTTGGGTTCACTTACTGCTTGACTCCTGATCGGTCTGGTGACCGATCAGGGAGCATGCAGTTCACTTACTGCTCGGCTCCTGATCGGTCTGGTGACCGATCAGGGAGCATACAGTGGGTTTTAGGAATCTTACTGATCAGCTCCTGATCGGTCTGGTGACCGATCTGGGATACTGTTCAGATCGTTCTGGTGAACGATCAAGTATCGCGGACTCCGTCTTATAACCGATCAGGCTGGAGCCTGATCGGTCAGAGAGCTTCCTGATCGGTCTGCAGACCGATCAGTGCACAGCCTGATCGGTCTGGTGACCGATCAGGCCCTTGTGGCTGCGAAAGCTGGGAATCCCAGTAAAGCTGTGGATCGGTCCGGTAATGCACTGTCAGACGCTCTGACCGCATCTGTTCACGTCTGCTTTCACTGATCCACTACTGATACTTGTTCAGAATCTTCTGATTTTTGATCCTCTGTTGATTTGCTATGCTAATGATCTGATTAAGTGTGCAGATGACAGGGATGGATTCAAACACTCAAGGAGGGTCAATGGGAGTTTTTCCTTGGAGCAGGTTTGTCCGTTTTCCATCTCAGGTTGCAACGGATGCTGGCACTGCTGGAGCTGCTGACTGGGGCTCGGCTGAGGGAAGCTCACGGAGTCCAGGAGAGCTCAGTGGTAGGTGGGCAGTTGCAGTTGAGCAACTGGGAGCTGCAGTGAGGTGGCTGTGACCTGGCGATCAGTGAGCAGAGACTTAAGCGCTTGGTGGCGAAGAAGTCTGACAACACTTCTGATCAGTTCTTGCGACATCTCTTGTTCTGCTCTTGCGACAACTCTGATCTATTGAGCATCACTCTGAATCTTGAAGCAACCTGCTGCTACTCAAGCACTTGGAAGGAGAAACAAGAAGCTTGGCGAGTCCATCAGCAAGAAGACACGAAGAAGGGAGTTCTTGCGTGAGATCTGTGCTGAGTGGAGCTCGGTGAGGAGTTTGCTTGTGTTCTTGAGGTTCTAAGTGATTAGTAAGATTTCTTCTTGTGTTTCCTGTACTTAACACTTCATTCATCTTGAAACGCTGTGGAGAGGTTACTCCACCGAGAAGGAGGTTGCTTTCTATCCGAATTTTCCGGGGCTTGATCTACCGACGATCAAGGGATCGCCCACCTTAAGCGCACGCCAAGGAGTAGGGGCAAGTTATCCCCGAACCTTATAAATCCTCTTTGTTAGCGTTTGTAGTTTGCTTTTCATTTCTGCAGTTTATACTCTGTTTTGTTCTTGCTTCCGCTGTGCTACTAACCCTAACTGCAGAGAAGTGTAAAAGAGAAAGTGATTTTTGTGTCTGGCTATATTCACCACCCCTCTCTAGCCATCCAAGCACCAACAAGTGGTATCAGAGCTTGGGGCTCTGTTCAAGCGGCTTAACATCCGAGAGTCAGCTACAATGGCATTGAGAGAAGGTTTTAGCACCACTCGACCTCCCTTCTTCGATGGAGCAGATTTTCAATATTGGAGATCGAAGAGGGAGTATTATCTTAATATGGATATCAACACATGGTTCGCTGTGAAGGAGGGTTTTTCCCCTCCAAAGGATGATGAAGGCAAAGAATTAGAATCTTGGCATTGGTCGGCTGAACAAACCCGAAAAAGTGAAGCCGATGCGAAGGCAGTGGTGACTTTGCAATGTGGGATGAACAAAGATCAACTCATCAAGGTTGGTCCCTTTACGAGTGCAAAAGATTTGTGGAATAAACTCATTGAACTCCATGAGGGAACCCGAGACTCGAGAATTGCCAAGAGGGACTTATTCCTCAACCAATTACAAAACTTCTCCATGAAGGAGAGTGAAACGGTGAGTGAACTTCATAGCCGGTTCAAAGAAGTTCTTAACGGTCTTCATTCCATTGACGAAAAGGTCGAAAACCGCGACCTTATAAGGTATGTGTTAAAAGCTTTTCCAAGGAATGCCTTGTGGTCATCCATGGTAGATGCCTACAAGGTTTCTAAGGATTTATCAATTGTAAAGTTAGATAACTTATTTTGTGAAATGGAGCTACATGAGATGGCTACCAAAGGCCCCAAGGAGAAGGGGATTGCCCTTGTAGCAGGTGAAAAGACCAAGAAGAAGAAGGAGAAGGAAGTCTCTTCATCTTCATCCTCATCCGAGTCCGAGGCCGAATCCGAGGAGGATGGCAGCGGGTCTTCTTCCTCCGAGATGGCAAACTTTGTTAGAAGAATGATGAGGAAGAGCCGGCGCTTCAAGGGTAAAGGTAACCCTAGTGAAGTTAAGATTGATAAATCTAACATTACTTGTTATGAGTGTAGCAGGAAAGGGTACTTCAAGAAGGACTGCCCAAAGCTCAAGAAGAAAGAGGAGAAATCAAAGAAGAAGAAGAAGGCCTTGAAGGCCACATGGGATGAATCATCCTCTAGTTCTTCGGAAGAGGAGAAGGAGGAGAAGAGCACACGCCATGTTGCACTCATGGCCCTTGAAGATCAAGAAAGCAGTGATGAATCAACGGACTCCTCAAACGCGGCTTCATCATTTTCAAATGATGAAGAGGTAATCACTCCCGAACTAGATAAATGCTATAGAACCATTGCATGTTTGACCGATTTATTGAAAAAGTCAAAAGCAAAAGTTAAATCATTGAAACTTGAGGTTGAACAATTGAAATCCTCTAAGGATGAGGATGTGGATGATTTACATGTAGAAATGCTAGAGGATGAAAACAAATCTTTGAAGAGTGAAGTTGAGAAACTCAAGAGTATTCTTGAGAAATTCTCAACTAGCTCAAAGACTCTAGACATGATTCTAAATGCACAAAGGGCGGTGTACAATAGGGACGGTATTGGTTACCGACCTAAAGAACCATCTTTTGTGTCCTTGATGTCTAGGACTCATGTGAGATCACCTAAGACACCTAAGGTTCAAAAGAAAGTAGTCAAGGCATGGGTGCCTAAGTCTTACATTGTAGATGCATTAGGTCACAAGGTTTGGGTACCTAAATCTTCCATTTTTCGCATTGTGTAGGCTTTGATTGAGGGGGAGCATCTATCAACTTGGTTTGTTGATAGTGGGTGCTCCAAACATATGACCGGGGATAGATCATTATTCACTACCCTCCAATGCAAAAATAGAGGTAATGTTTCCTTTGGTAACAATGGTAGTCTTAAGGTTATAGGAATAGGAGACATTCAAATATCCGAATGTCTTAGGATTAAAAATGTCCTTCTAGTCAAGGGGATGACATTTGATCTCTTAAGTGTCAGTCAATTGTGTGATGCGGGTTATACAATTGATTTCCAATCAAGTTAATGTCTAGTTAGACAACATGACACATTTGACACGGTACTAGTAGGCACAAGGATAGATAACATATATCAAGTTTCATTTAAAAGTGCTACTAGTGCTCTTGTTAAGTGTTTCATGTCAAGAGAAGATGAATCTACCCTTTGGCACCAGAGACTAGCACATGTGAACATGTAGAACATCCGGAAATTGGCCAACAAGGGACTAGTCCGTGGCTTACCAAGCATCAAGTATGAAAAGGATAAACTTTGTGATGCATGTCAAATGGGTAAGCAAACAAAATCTGCACATAAAGGTAAAAGCGTTGTAAGTACATCTACCACGTTAGATTTACTTCACATGGACTTATTTGATTGTAGTACTATTATATCCTTGAATGGTAGTAGATATTGTTTTGTGATCATTGATGATTTTACTAGATATACATGGACCTATTTTCTTAAATATAAGGATCAAACCTTAGATGTTTTCATTTCTTTTTGTAGAAGAGTTGAAAATGAAAAATCATCAACCATTAAAACAATAAGGAGTGATCATGGAGGTGAATTTCAAAATCAAAGGTTTTTAGAGTTTTGTCAAGATAGAGGGTATAGACATGAGTTCTCCACTCCTAGAACACCACAACAAAATGGTGTTGTAGAGAGGAAGAACCGTGTTTTACAAGAGGCTGCACGAAGCATGCTCAATGAGTACTCATTACCGAGTTACTTATGGGCTGAAGCTGTGAACACAGCTTGCTATGTGCAAAACCGAGTCCTCATCCACAGATTTCTTGGAAAGACTCCACACGAACTTTGGTTTGGAAAACCACCTACGGTTAAACACCTTAGGGTGTTTGGTTGTAAGGTGTTTATTCTAAACACCAAGGACCATCTTGGAAAGTTCACAGCAAAAGCTGATGAAGGGATATTGGTCGGGTACTCCCTCGTCAGCAAAGCTTACCGTGTCTATAACAAGAGATCAAGATTGGTCGAAGAATCTTCTGATGTTGTCTTTGAAGAAATTCCAAAAGCAAGTGATCAACCAGAAGATGTAGAAGGAGTTCAATTCGAACTTAGGAAACTAAGTTTGAATGAAAATCCAAGTGTTGTAGAAGGGGATGAATCTGATGACGGTGAGCCTAGACAACACATAGATCAGCTGGATCCTGAGGCTGAGCTTGTGTCTAGTGACACCATCCAAGAAGCACCTCCAACACCAAGGCAAACAAGGGTAGCCTCTAGTTATCCCCAAGACCAAATTGTTGGAGATATCCACCATGGGGTTAGGACTAGATCATTCTTTAGGAATGAGGCTAATGAAGTTGCTCTAATTTCCGAAATTGAACCTAGAAAAATTGATGAAACATTAAATGATCCCGATTGGATCATTGTCATGCAAGATGAACTAGGTCAATTCGAAAGAAGTCAAGTTTGGGACTTAGTCCCTAGACCTAAGAAGACCACCATTATCGGAACCAAATGGGTCTTCAAAAATAAACTGAACCATAAGGGAGAAATCATAAGAAACAAGACACACTTAGTAGCCAAGGGCTATAGTCAAGTTGAAGGTCTTGATTACGATGAGACCTATGCTCCCGTGGCACGATTAGAATCCATCCGATTGATGCTTGCATTTGCAGCACATCATGGTTTCAAGCTATATCAAATGGATGTCAAATCGACCTTTCTAAATGGGTTCATAAGAGAAGAGGTCTATGTCGAACAACCTCTGGGGTTTGAGAGTTCCAAATTTCCAAACCACGTGTTCAAGCTCAAAAAGGCGCTCTACGACCTTAAACAAGCACCCTGAGCTTGGTATGAGCAGTTGTCGACATTCCTCATTGAAAAAGTTTTGTGAGAGGACAAATAGACCCTACACTATTTCTACGGAGAGATGGTGACAATATATTTGTAGCCCAAGTATATGTCGATGACATAATTTGTGGCTCAAACAATAAGGCTATTTGAATGAATTTATTAGACACATGGAGAGTGAGTTTGAGATGAGTCTAGTGGGAGAGTTGACTTTCTTCCTTGGACTCGAAATTAAACAAACCCGGGATGGAATCCATGTGCATCAATCAAAATATACTCAGGAGATGCTCCGAAAATTCAACATGAGTGATTCTAAAGAGGTAACCACTCCCATGGCCACAAACACAAGATTAGACAATGATGAGAGTGGTATACCTGTTGATTTGACTCAATATTGGAGCATGATAAGAAGTCTGCTATACCTCACAGCTAGTCGACCTGATATACTTTTTGCTGTGGGTATGTGCGCTAGATATCATATTTGTGCCAAGGAATCTCATTTAATTGCTGTTAAACGAATTTTGAGATACCTTAAGGGCACAATTGGAGTTGGTCTTTGGTACCTGATAAGGCTCGCGTGTCATACCGCGAGTATCAAATATAATTTAAGTATCGAATTCCTCTAAACTAATGTAGCATAGAGTAACTCGAGTCGTCTCCCAACGAATGTAGTTGGTACATGATAAATCTCAGAATCGTATGTTATTGCTTTTGGGTTTTAGATATGAAACTGGGGTTTGAATTTGAATGTTAATACTACGAAAAGAAATAGAAAAATAGGTACGAAATCTAGTTCTAATTAAGGAAAGACAATGCAGGTAAGGAAATCTAGTTTACCCTAACTACAATTGCAACAAAGAAAAAGCAACTCAAAATAAGCATTCAAGAAATAGAGCATCAATGAAACCTAGACATGGAACAAAACCTATAGCATCAAAGAAATCTAGACTGATCTAACTTAATTGCATTTAAATGAAAACATGAAACTTAAAGCAATGGAAGAGCAATACAAAACAAGAGTTAATCAACTAAGAAACATCACAATTGAAATTAACTGTTCTAAGAAGCATTTAATCGAACACATGATAGGCATGCTAAAAATTGCTTCGAGTACGTGCCAATTGATGTGGAAAAGATCTATCCAATACAAACATTTAACAATCAATCACAAACAACTCAATTAAGAACCATTAACATTCACTAACAACACAATTAAACCCAAATCTGATGAATAACTGCTGTTAAACCAAGGTTGTGAAGAAACTGCCAGATCCGATGCAGAGCTGTAAAGAAATTAAGCTGTTGATGAAGATGAAACTGCTATGAAGAACTACTGGATCTGCTGGAAATTCTGTGAAGTAGGAAGTTGCCGGAAGTAGAAGATCTGCTGAGTTGAAGCTGTGAAGAGAAAACTGCCGGAATTGAAGCCCTGTAAAGAAGAAACTGTGAAGAAATGGATTCAAAGCTGTGAAGGAAAGATAAAACTGCTGGGAAGTAATTAAGCTACTGCCGGAAATCTGTGAAGAACTGATGGCGTGAGGTGGAGGATGATGGTCGGCGGCGGTGAAGTCGACTAGGGCTCGGAACCCCTGGGCCCTAGCTTTGGTGCGATGGCTGCGATGAAGTGGATAGTCCCCTTTCGCCCCTCTCCGCTCCCGAGCAACCACATCGAGAGTGAGATGGCGTTGATGGTGGAGAGTGGATGGAGAAGATCTGATTGAGTTGGGAACCCCTCGTCTGCGATTGATCGAAGCTCCGGCCGGTGGCGATGAAGTGGGAGGCGATCGCCGGTGGAGGTGGATGGATTTGAGACGGGAACCCCTCGTCTGCCCTAGCTTTGCGCATCTGCCCTCATTTTGTTTTGCCCGGCTTCAACAATTGGGTTTGGTTTGACTCAGCAGTTGGGTGTGGCTCAGCTTGCGCTTGAGTTTGGCTCAGCTTGCGCTTGAGTTTGGCTCAGCTTGCGCTTGCCCCAGCAGACCAAGCAGTTCGGTTCAGTTTCAACCTAGCTTCAGCAGTTCGATCAGCCCTAGGTTCGGTCCAGTCAGCCAAGCTAGAGCTTGGTTCAGCCAACCTTGGTTCAACCAAGCCAGAGCTCACAGTTCAGAATAAAGTTAGCAGCGGACGGTTGAGATCGATTTGGCTTCATCCAACGATCGGATCTCTTCAGATCTGACCCAAACTCCACAGATCCCAATCAATAGTCCTGATCTACCTGTCCCCAGCTCGGATTAACCAGATCAGTGGTGAATGGTCCAGATCTTCCCTTTTCTTGAATGGATGGTCTAGAACATCTTGAGCTTAATCCAACGGTCAGATTACTTCTGATTGGGCTGAAATTTTCAGATCTTGATCTATGGTCATGATTGACTCTATCTTGAACTCGGGTTGACCAAAAGTTGACCGATGGCTCAGATCTAACCGTTCTCTGGAATGGACGACTCCTATTAATCCGATGCTTGATCCCTTTGATCTGGATCCAATGCTGACTCAAGTCTGACCCGATTTGATCTAGGTCCATGATCATTTGAAGCCTACAAAATGATATTCAACTTTAGTGCCAAGCAATATCCTAAATATACAAAGATTTGAATATAAAGCCAACATAGAGGAAATACATGAAATCTAATACATATGCAAACTTAAGCATATAAAATGTGGATCAAACATGGATTTTAGAGCCTAAAATAATCAATAAAATAGTGGTTATCAACTCCCCCACACTTAATTCTTGCACATCTCGGGCAAGTAAATAAAACTCAAAGAAAACAACATATCTCCCAAACATTACATCCCCTATCAATACTTGAGGAATAATAAAAGAAAATTACTTAGGATTATCAAGTCTCAAGAATCCATGTATTTATGGTTCCAAATCTCACATAAGTCAAAAACATGGTAATTTTAGCAACTTGAATAAACTAAGCATGACAAAAACCTCACAAGATGGATATATGCACTGATGCTCACAAAAATAACAAATATGAAAGTGGGTTCTCTCAAAGCATTCATGACATTGCACTACCATATGCTTGCTTATCTTCTACTTCTCCACTACTATAACATAAGTACACAAATCAAGAGGACTTTTCAATGAATAATGATGAAACCACTTTCTAACAAGAGAACAAGAAGGGTAGATAACAAAGGAGATCACAAAGAATATGAGAGCATTGGGGTAATTAACATGATGTATACAATCAAACAATAGGCCAAAATAAAAACTCAATCAAACCTCCAACACTCAAAATTCTCCTTGCACATTCTCAATACAATACACAACAACCACTTACAACATCTCTAAAAATGCATGTATGTATTAACAACTTAACTATTGAGTTTCTCTCAATAAAAATATCAAATGAGTATACATCAACAATTCTTTTATGAAAATATTTCTTCTTGTTCATCACTAACAAAAATCCTGAATGCTTGAGAATTTTCTCATTTTTCATTCTTTTCTTTTCACTTTCTTTTCACTTTTTTTTCACAGAGATATATATATTTTTTTTACATAGAGAGATTTTTTTTTTCAACAAGCATCCGTTCATACACACTTGTCTCCCCCCCCCACTTAAAACTTGCACGTCTCGGGCAATGTAATAAACATGATAACATCTAAAACTCACAATAATGGAGGCTGATAATAGACAAATAAAAATGTAACTCATCGTGCAATCACCCCATGCTCTCATCGCATGCTCAAGGGAAGAATAAGCTAATAAAGATATGACAGTGAGAATGTAATGACAATGAAAAGATCTGACAAAGGAAAGACAATGAAACATGAAAGCAATAGGTGAAATGCTCAATAGTAACAATAACAAAGGAGAGGAAAAACTAAGAGTTCAACAAGAAAGGTTGCCTCCATCATATTCATGTAAGCTTATGCTATTGTAATTTCAAAAAGAATCAAAGCAAGTTCTAGAGTGTCAAGTATCACAAATGCTATCACACATAAGAGGATTAAGGATAGACATGACAATATCCTCACTAGGTGAACAATAAACTGTCATGTTTAATCTAACAAGATAGAGTCCATCACCACAACAATTGACTAAATGTAATTAATGTCCTCAAGCATACCAAGGAAACCAAAACTCAATAATCAGACTTAACCATCTTTTATGATTCTTAAAGCATAATAAAGGAACATGTAAGGAGATACAACTCGAAATCAAACAAGGTTTATTCAAGACCAAACAAAATGCAGAATGAGGAAGCAAAACATGAATGCAAAGTATAAAAGCAAACCAACATGCAAGTATAAACATAAAGAAAAATATGAAAAGGAAAGAAAAGGAACAAACTCCCCTTTAAGTAGGGTAGAGAGCACGTAGCATCCAAAAATTTTGATGGTCCCGAACTAGGTGTCACAAATGTGGGTCTCAAAATTTAGATATGTGTAAAGCTGGAAATCCTTTTTGTTAGCAAAGATGAAAACGTAGTAAAGAGCCATAGGTCGTATTTTTCCTAGGGCTAGTTGAGATTGTTTGATTCGAGCTCGAGTTTATGTGTCGTTGATTATTTTTGGGTTTCAAATAGAATATGGGTTTGGTTTCAATTAGAATGAAAACTCAATGAAAGGGATAGAAACGCATCTAGACAAATGCAAGCTAGGTAATATCAACTAATAAACTCGACCAATGGAAAACTTAAATCAAACCAATGCCAAGTTGCAAAATTCGGAAATCAAACTAATACCAAATGAAATATTGCACTACAACTTGTGTTCAACTTCGGAAATTACCACTCAAGCAAACCTAATGCGAAACAAGTGGAACAAAACAGTTTTGACAATTTTCGATTGAACCAAATGCTAACACTTTGACCCTAATTGCAGAATTGATACTACGATGCAGAACAAACCAAATGCGAATGAGCTGATTTCAAGCACAATCATACACCAAAAGATAGGTTTAATTCTGATACAAACAGTGCCAAAACAGCTTGACACGCAGAGGAAAACCTTTGTGCCAAAGCTGATGCTTTTGTGCCACGGGTAATACTAACAATTCAGAAATCAAATTGATCGATGCAGTTTGGAAAGCAAAGTTTTCAGTGAAGAAGTTTGCAAAAGTGAATGAAGAAATTCAGACCAAAATCCGATCAATTCAGTCAAACTAAATGCAGAGAGGAAAATGCAGGAACGCAGAGACCATATGCAGAAATTCAGCAATGAAAGCAACAACCACTGCAGAACAACAAAATCGGTTGGAATCGAGGGCATAGCTCTAAGCTAAAAAGAGATTCAAAGAGTTAATTCTTCACTTGATACAACTTCAGAAATGCAGCTAACAAGACACCATAGCAATTCAGACTAAACTGTCGCATTGCAGAAACTATCGAATTCAGAAGCTAAGGCAGAATTGCAGCAACTATTTAAATGCAGAACAAGAAAACAAACAAGCTAAAATCGATGCACTAGTCTACAATTCATAAAAGCTTAAGAAGGCTACGGATTACTTGACACAAATTCAGAAACGCTAAGCTAAAAACTGCTGAAAATAAATTGATACGCAGGACACAAACTGATACGCAGGAATTCTAACTGTTATGCTGAGATAAAATAAATTGCGAAGCAACTAAGATTAAATTGTAAGTATTCACTAAACAAGCATCTATCTACTACAAGTGCAGAAATTAACAGCTGATAATTGTAGAACCAATTCAATAAAACTGATACAAGAATTCAGAATTGAAACTAAATTGCAGAAATCGAAATCACAGCTAATTAACAGAAATTCACTAAGAAAACTAAGCCTCGATCCCTTCTTTAGCTCAAGAACTCCTTGCCGTCACACAAGGGTGAGCCTCGAACCCGTAAGCTCCACAAATCGATGGGAAACTGTCTCTGCAAATCAATCCGAGCTCAACTCTGCTCAATCTGAAATACCCCTTCGATTCCCTCAACCAGCTGTGTCCGATTGCGCTGAAGCTTGTGGATGATCCAAGCAATCCAGGGAACCCCTTTGAACTACTCAGGCGGATGAAAATGGTGCACAACCGATCCAAGGGAAGCAAATGGCAGAACTGAGGAAACCTTACTCAGCTCTGTTTCTTGGGCAAAATGGAACTGAAAACTTCACGGAAACACCTCGTCGACGATCTAGAACTTGCTCTAATGAAGGAATTGAAGTGGTCGCGCCCTTTAGATGAAGAAATTGAAGAAGAACACGAAGAACTACTGAAGACGAAGAAAACACTGCGGCGAAGACGCGACACTGTGCCCTGTGGAGAAATTTGATTAAATACTTAGCAATGGACGACCCAAATTTGCCTAACTCAATCCAACGGTTGGATCTCATCCGATCTGAACCAAAATTTGATGATGTTGATCAAGGGTCAGGATCTGCCTCCCAGTAACTCGGATCCTCCAGATTTACAACGGATGGCTCAGATCAACCTGATCTTTGAATGGACGGTCTAGATCCCTCTGATCTTGATCCAACGGCTGAATGATCTCTGATTTGGATGAAACCTTCAGATCTTGATCCAAGTGCTTGATTAACCTTAACCCCAGCTCGGATTCACCAGATCAGTGGCGGATGGTCCAGATCTTCCCTTTTCTTGAATGGATGGCCTAGAACATCTTGAGCTTGATCCAACGGTCAGATCACTTCTGATTTGGTTGAAATTCTCAGATCTTGATCTATGGTCATGATTGACTCCATCGTGAACTCGGATTGACCAGAAGTTGACCGATGGCTCAGATCCAACCATTTTTGAATCGGACGGCCCATATTAATCGATGCTTGATCACTCGATCCAAGTCCACTTCGACTCAAGTTTGACCCAGCCTGATCTAGGTACATGATCCTTCCATGCCTGCAAAAGTAGATCAACAATTTAGTGGCAAAATAATTCAAATATATCAAGATTTGCAAATAAGCCCAAAATAGAATAGATTTATGAAACCTGGCTAAATTCGATGTTAAACAAGTAAAATATGGGTCAAACTTGGATTTTAGCAAACTAAAATGATCGACAAGTTGATATCTATCAGTACCCCCATACCGAGTCTTTTGACCTAATTGGCTATACCGATTTCGACTATGCTGGGTGCAAGTTGGATTGGAAAAGCACAAGTGGGGGTTGCCAATTCTTAGGTTCATCTCTAGTTAGTTGGTCAAGTCGGAAGCAACATTGTCTTGCTCTCTCCACGACCGAGGCAGAATATATCGCCATGGGAGAGAGTGTATCACAATTGTTGTGGAAGATTCATACGTTAGAGTACTATGGATTGACTTACAAGGGTGTGCAAGTGTTATGTGACAACATAAGCACAATCAACTTAACAAAGAATCCAGTCCATCATTCTAGGACCAAACACATTGAAGTGCGTCACCACTTCATTAGGGATCATGTTGCTAGAGAGATATTGTACTCTCACATGTAGAGTCCAAATCAAATCTAGCAGACATTTTCACTAAACCACTTTCCAAGAATGAATTTAGTTTCTTACGAAGGACTGATCGTTTGCAAGGAAGGTACTTCACTGGGCCTAGGCGCCCGTATAGATACGGGCGCCCAAGAGTGAAGGCAAAACCCAAAATATAGCTACAAAGCCACTGGACCAAGGCGGATCAGGCGCCCGTGAGGTCACGAGCGCCCCCATCAGCTTAGGCGCCCAAGTGGGGGAGGATAAGCGCTGACCGAGCCCGCGGATAAGGATTCTCGTTGGGAAGGCCACGTGTTAGGCGCCCCCAACGTCACAGGCGCCCGTATGAGCACTATAAAAGGGGTCTCACCTCCAAGGCTTCGATATCAATTCCTTCCAACGCTCCAAATACTTTCGCTCAAGCGCTACGCCCCGGCAAACTTCCATTTCGAGATTTCAGTGCCAACGATGACCCTCTGCTCCAGAATTTGATCCATCTCGGGCGTCGGTAAAGTTTTAATTTACGAAAGTGTGTGATTTAGTTTTTCGAATTCTATATCTATACTATCAATCTGTAAAAATCTTTCCAAATATAGAATTGCCCAAAGTAAACGGTCAAGGACCGTGGGCCTTGGAGTAGGAGCCGACCGCGACTCCGAACCAAGTAAAAAATCGACTTGTATTCTTGTGTACTTTATTTCTTTCCGCTGCGCATATTCTTCAAACTGTCCGAAAAATTTTGATAATGATATTCACCCCCCCTCTCCGATCCAACAAGTGGTATCAGAGCGGGTGGCTCAAATTTGGTGCAACCACCAATCTGATATTATTTTTCAGATTTTACAAAATTACTTTTCTTTTTTGAATTTTTTTCTCGTTAATCGAGGTTGGTGAATACCACTCGATCGTGTTTTTTATTAATTTCTTTCTTCCGCACTACTAATCCAAGACCAAGTCTTGGGATAGAGCTTCTTTGTTTCTATTTTTTTTCAGAAAATTATTGTGGACATGCAGGAGGGTTTCAGCACAGCCAGACCACCACTCTTTAGTGGAGAAGATTTCTCCTACTGGAAGAGTCGGATGGAAGTCCACCTGAAAACTTAGGTGGATATGTGGATTATTATCCAATTGGCCTTAAAATCCCCAAGAATGCTGAAGGAGTGGCACATCACTACACAAAATGGGATGCCTCGCTGAAGAAAAAGATCGAGGTTGATGCAAAGGCAACTCAAACGTTGCAGTGTGGATTAACCAAGGAAGAACTGAACTGGGTGGGTCCCTTCAACAGTGCTAAAGAACTTTGGAGCAAACTAATTGAACTGCACGAAGGCACCTCCAACACCAGAATCAGCAAAAGGGATCTACTGCTAAATAAACTCTACACTATAAAGATGAATGAAGTGTTGGTGCAGACATCACCCAAGTCGAACCTGAGTTTTGATAATGGCAAAGGGTTCAAAAGTTAAGATGTTATGTTTATCTAACATGCTACTTGAGTGTGCAGATTGAAGTCCTAGCGAAGGACTGCTAGGCACCTAGCGAAGGACTGCTAGGCATCGGACCCTAAGACCTGGCGAAGGGTTGCTGGGCACCTAGTGAAGGGCTACTAGGAGTCGAAGACCTAGCGAAGGACTGCTGGGCACCAGGCGAAGGACTGCTTGGAACCGAAGACCTGGCGAAGGACTGCTAGGCACTAGGCGAAGGACTGCTTGGAACCGAAGACCTGGCGAAGGACTGCTAGGCACCAGGCGAAGGACTGCTTGGTACTGAAGACCTGGCGAAGGACAGCTAGGCACTTGGCGAAGGACTGCTGGGCAAAAGTCCAACCGGAGGAGCCGGTTGACAATAGGTAAATTCTCCTGAGAGGAGTAGGTGAGGACGCGTTCCCCGTCGAGGGAACAGTAGGCGCCGGTTCGACCTAGGGCTCCATTTTGGAGACCCAAAGTCAGAACCAAGACAGCTAAGGCTGTATAAACCTAATATTTTATTGCTTTATGTTGTTTTGGACTAACCTTGGATGCAGGACCGAAAGAATGTGTTTCTGCAACTCAGAACGCCCCAAAGGAGAGGGGCAAGTAGCTGGGCAGGGCGCCCCCAGTGTCCCGGGCGCTCCCCAAGGTCAAGGCAAAACAAGTTCAGCAAGAAAACGCTTCGGAAGCTCACTGGGGGGGGGGGCGCCCCCATGCTCTCGGGCGCCCCGTGCTCCCGGGCGCCCCGGATGCTCCGGGCGCCCCGGGCTCAAGCCAACGAAGCGGATAGAGTCAAGCCAGCAGACCGAGTCAACCCGGGGGCCCCCTGCGTCCCGGGCGCCCCCGGTCAAACCTTAGCCCGATCCTGGAGGGATAACGGCTGACCGAGAGTTTACCGGATCAGGTGACACGTGGAGGGCGCCCCCAACGTCCTGGGCGCCCCCAGGTTCACTATATAAAGGACTCGACCCCCAAGCCTTCTCAACACATCTTTCCAACTCTACTACGCTCTTCAACTCAAGCACTCTTCTCCAGAAGCCTTCCATCTCGAAATTGAAGCGCCGACGATGACCTTACGCACCGAAGTACGATCCATATCATGCGTCGATCATGAAGAGTAACTCTGTTTTCCTTTACTGCAAAATTTCTATACCATTCTCTGTAAAACACTTTGCGCATTATAGAATTGCCCGCAGTAAACAGTCAAGGACCGTGGGCCTTGGAATAGGAGCCGACCGCGATTCCGAACCAAGTAAATCCTTGTGTTCGTGTCTTTCTTTGTGTTTTTAATTTCCGCTGCTTATTCTCTTAAAGTTTTATCCGGAAACGTTTTACGATATTCACCCCCCCCTCTATCGTTATTCTCGATCCAACATGAAGGTGAGTCAGCAGCACAGCTCCACGCCAGAATCCAAGAGCTGATGAACGGCTTGCACACAATGGTCACAAGGTAGAAAACCGTGACCTTATCAGGTATACCCTAAATGCTTTCCCAAGAAATACTCTGTGGGCATCTATGGTAGATGCTTACAAGGTTTCTAGGGATCTTTCTAAAATTAAATTAGATGAATTGTTTTCAGAATCAGAATTACATGAGCAGACTAACTGCACTTTAGCCGAGAAAGATATTGCTTTTCTTGCAGGTAAGACCCAAGGAAAGATAGCTAAGAAGAAGCCTCAACCTGCACCCGAGTCTGACTCAGACTCAGAAGATAGTGAAGGGGATCGACCCAAGCTAGTTCGGTGACGGACCCGAAATAGACTGTCACGAATGTGGGTCCATCAGAATTTAGAATTTATAAAAAGATGCTGGAAACCCTTTTTGCAATCAAGAATATGAAAATGTAGTAAAGGGGCCACAGGTCGTATTTTTCCTCGGGACTAGTTGATGTTGTGTTTGATTCGAGCTTGTATTTATGTGTCGTTTGTGAATTTTGGGTTTCAAATGTGATATTCGGGTTTTGGGTTGCAATCGGAAATAAAATCGCAATGAAAAGAAGGAAACTTAACCATGAAACTTAACCCAAGTAATTTAACCAATGAACTCAAACAAATGGAAGCTTAAATGCAACTCAGCTTAACTTAGAAAACAAATTTGATATTAAATCTATCAATTCTGATTAATACTGATGCAAATATTAGCTTCAGGAATTTCCACTCAATCAACCCAAATGACAAGCAATCGATGAACAATTAACACAAAAGTTGTGCCGAAGCTTCACTTGATACCCAAGCGAAGAAATGCAAGCTGGTGTACCGAAATAAAGATGAAAATTTCAGAAACAAATGAGTTGTAAAAACCAATTCATTCTGGGCACAATTCAATCTGACAAGTGGGTTTAACTTCAGCTAAATTGGGACTCAACCCAACCAAATGCCACTCAAGCTAATCACTATCCGAATCAAGTTTTTACTTGGCACAAACTTGCAGAATTTAAGTGAACATGATATGCAGAATAAAAATCAGGATTGCAGGTCACAAATTCATTGAAAGTCAACAAGGATTTAAAGCTGCATTCAAGTGCAGCAATGGAAGTCAGAATTCAGCAACTTGGCACAAACAAAAGGGAATTAATGAAAAACTGCTTCATGAAATTAGACCAATTGCAGACATTGCAAACTGAGAATTCAGAAGTGTATGCTGGTCCATTAAGCTTAGAAAGCAAGGCTATTAGTGAATAAGTTGTAAGAGTTGAAGGAAGAACTTTAGCATCCAAATTCAGATCCAAATCAGGCACAACTTTAAGCAAAATCAAAACTGAAATGCAGAACTAGGGTGCTAAATTTCAGCAAAAGAGCAAATGCAAAAACAACTTGATCAAGTTGCAATCTGATGCAATGATTCACCAACCCAGAACCTCTTGATGTGCTGAAATCAAAATGCAAACATGAGCTGAAACAAGTGCAGAAATAATCTGAAGTTCAGCAACGAAATCAAATTGCAGAAAAGAGAATTGATACACAATAAAGCTGATGCACTAACTCTGATATCAATGCTATTTAAATGGAACCAATTACAATGCAAATTCAGGAGATAAAACGATGCTATCTTGATACAAAATTCAGGAACATCAATAAAGGATCTGAAACATAGGACAGAACTAACTTCAGAACTGATGGTGTGCAGAAATGGATAGCAATTGCAGAAACACAAAGTTGAAATCAGGGAACAATGAACTCAGAAATTTTCGAAGCAACTTCGATCGAATTCAGATGCATTTCAGAAAGAATAACTGAGGAATGCCAAACTGAACTCAATGGTAGATAATGGAATCGAATTCCAGAATTGAAATTGCAGTGTTTTCAGAAATAAACAGCTGATACGCTAAGGGAAAATTTGATCAGAAATATGGAATTGAAATTAAATGCTGATTAAATTCAAATCAAACTCACTAGCTATCGAAATGCTGACTTAAATCTCAGGAACTAAAACCAGAAACTAACTAAATTGGAAATAAACTGAAAAATCACAGAAACTCAGCTGGAAATTGAAAAGCAGAGCTGATACGCAAGCTACCACTGATACGCAAGCTACAAACAAGAATTAAACTCGAATTAAAAGCAATTACACCCTAAACACATTCCCTAGCTATTACTTGCAGAATTTAAAACTTAATTAAGGGTAGAAACAATTCGGAATGGTTAAACTACAGCAGATACGAAAATTCAGAAATGAAAACAGATTGCAGAATTTAAATTACAGCTAAGAAATCTGAAAATTCCTAATTAAAACTAATCCTCAACCCTTCCGAGCTCAAAATCTTCTTGGTCGTCAAGCAAGAGCTGGTTTCGAACCCCTAGGCTCAGCAAATCAGTGGGAAATCATCTCTGAAGTCGACTCTACTCAAATCTGCGCTTGGTTGGAATTTACAATCCGATACACTCTATCTCAACTGATGGAGCTGCGATGATGATTTGAGAATCGTCTGAGCTCACCTGAGAATCCCTACAAGTGGCTCAGACGCTTGGAAATGGGTTGTGGATGAGAAGCAAGTGATCGGACTGAAGAACTGCCGAAACCCTCAAACAATCCTTGTTCCGGCGCAAATTGAGCTGAATTCTTCAAGGAGACTATCACCAAGGATTCAAATCTTGATCAAGATGAAGAATTGAGGGGTCGCGCCTTCAAAACTAAGAATTTTGCAGAAGAAACGAAGAAGAACGATGAAGAAGACACTGTTGCGGCGAAGACGCGACAACGCTGAAGGTAGGAAAATTTCCTTAAGTAATTAGAAATGAACGACCCAGATTAATCGAAGGAAATCCAACGGTTGATCTTGCTCTGATCTGACCCAAACTTTCCAGATGTTGATCAGGGGTCAGGATTTGCCTTGTGGTAGCTCAGATCCTCCAGATTTGCAACGGATGGTCCAGATCAACCTCATCTTTGAATGGACGATCTAGAGCCCTCCGAGCTTGATCCGACGGTTGATTGAGCTCTGATTGGAATGAAACCTTCAGATTTTGATCAGAGTACTTGATCAACCCCAACCCTAGTTCGGATTGCTTCAGATGGTCCCGGATGGTCAGATCTAGCCGCTTTTGAATCGGACGGCCTAGATTAATCCGAAACTTGATAACTCGATCCGGGTCCACTTCCGACTCAAGTTTGACCCAGTATGCCCTAGGTCCATGAACCTTTCATGCCTACAAAAATAGATCAAGAATTTAGTGGCCAAATAATCCAAATATGTGTAAATTTGCAATTAAGTCCAAAATAAGAGTAAGTTCTAAAACCTAGGGCAATTTCACAATTAAGCAATAAAAACATAGGTCAAACATGGATTTTAGCAATTAAAATAATCAACAAAATGGTATCTATCAACTCCCCCACACTTAACCTTGAGCGTCTCGCGAAACTACTAAATAAGTATCCCCTAGATTTCTTTAGCATAATTGGAAACAAATGAAAAGAAATTACCTAAGGTTGTCAATTCTAAAAAATCTAAGCTCTATGGATTAGTATCTTGTCCTTAAATCAACAACTTAGCCTTTTCATCCATCATGAGTCATTGAGATGAATTTAACTTATAGTCTTTCAAGGAAAATTTTGGTGGCTCTCTCCTTAAGTTCTAACTTGATGATGGAAGTGGAGCTCACTCAAACACACATGCTTCTTGCACTACCATAGGCTTGCTTATTATCTACTCTCCACCATTAGTCATGATTAGGATTCACATCTACAAAAACAAGTGAAAACATGAAAAATGGTAAGAAATGGAGTAAAAACCAAGAAAATGGAAAAATTGATAAAGTGGAAGACTTGAGTGCTCAAGGATGTTTCCAATGCATTTTGCTTCTCTTTACAGTCCTCTAGTGAAATCCAATGTGTGATGGAGTAAACTTTTGCCTTGCCCCTTCAAAAATTCAATGAAAATTCCTCACTAGTCCCTTTGTGCCAATTTTCCACCTTGCTTGCCAACTTTGCTTCCTTCATTCTTCTTTTCTGATTTTTTTCTCTTTTCCTTTCTCTCTAGTAAAGTTGGGATAGTAGTGATGCAAGGCTTGGGTTTGGTTGATATTACCTTCACTGATCTCATGGAGCCAAAATTCCAATTTTTGTACCAACTTTGTGTCTCTCTTTTTTTCTTCTTCACTGTTTTCCCTTCTTTTCTTTTTTTTCTGAATTCTTCTAGTATGGCACATTCGGGTCAGATTCTTTCATTAAAGAACTTGAGACATCAAACAACAATTGAGAATTAGACTCTCCACATGTGTTCTTCACTAATCAACTATTGCAACTCCCTCTTGATACATTCACCTTCAAGTTGGCACACTACTTTCACTTCTTTTTCTTTCCCTTCTTTTTTTTTCAGTTTCAGCTCCACGGCAAAATCATCTAGTTTCTTAAATAATTAACATCAGTTAGCATCACATAGTGTAGTGGAAAATTCGAATTGTTCCACTTGAAAATGGCTGAGTAGCATATCGAATTTCAGCCCTTGCACTGTTTTTTTTTCTTTTTCTGTGTGCTGATCAGAGTTGCTAGCATCCACATTTCTTCCAGATTTGGTCAGCATTGGGTGTTCTCAATTCTCCTTGATGCATTTCCGAATTTTGTTCCCTGATTCACAGCCCAGAAAAATCAAATTCAGCCTCATCTTGACACAATTTCTGCACAAACTGCTTATATGGAAAACCACCTTCTGAATTTTCTTTCCCAGCTGCATTTTCCACTCTGATTTCTCCAATTCAGCTTCACAAACAATCCTTCAAGATATTCAACAGTTTGCAGCTTACTCCTTTCAGCAGTTATACTTGCAATTCAGCTCGGATTTTTGGCTTCTTTTTAGCTTTTGTACAGCCTTTAAGCTTCTTTTCAGCTTCGGTACAGCTGCAATTCAGCTTCTCCCAAAAAAAATTTTCTGCTCTCCACCAGCTTCAACTCAGTCTCTACAAGATGTTGCTGATCTTGGCTTCCCAAAATTCTAACTTTACAGTTTTTGATCCAAGCCAATTCCGACCCAAGATAACTTCATTTTGGCACAAACTTTTGCTTAATCTGTGCCATCTCTTTTTCTTTTTCTTGCATTGCAGATTTTTCTTTTCATTGCATGCCACTTTGATCTTCAAAATGTAGTAAAGAATCTAAGTCTCCAATGGCTCCCACCTCTCTTGCTCATTTTTGACACCAAACTCAACTCGCTTGGCAAAAAAATTTTTTCGAAATGAAGTGCATCCTTGATAAAAATTGCTTCCAAATCACTAGTCACTCCCCACACTTAAATCTTTGTCCGTCTCGGGCAAAATAGCATTAAGAAACATCTTAAACAACAAGTCCAAAGAAACATGAGGGTAAAAGTAGGAAATAAGTAAAGAAAAATGGAATGAACATGATTTTTGCCAAAATTGATATGGAAAGGTAAACAATTTGATTAGTCTCTATAGATGTGATCCAATCATTGAAATATGATTTTGAAAGAACCTAAACAAGTTTAGAGTACAATAACATATGTGTATCACAAATATAAGGCTAATTCTCACTAGGCAAAAATAATTCATCTCAAGTCATCAATTAAGAATTTAAAACCAAGTAGTACTCAAGCATCCAAGATTTCATCATTAGCTCAAACCCTAAGTTTTAACAACCAAATTTAATTTATTTTCAAAAGATTCTAAAATGCTATGGAGATAACCTAGAGGGATACATTTATTCCTAATCATGCAAGAAAAAGTGTGAAAAGAAATAACAAGGTATTTACAATGACTCCTATTCATTCTACTCTACTCATGCCTTTATTAGCAAGGACTCAATTTAAAGGAAAATTCTAGAAGGCATAAAAATGAAACATGTAATAAAAGAAAATACAAGAAAGAACAATCTCCCCTTTATTTCTGGTGGACGGAGTCTATCCAGAAGTAGCCTCCATCGTGGTAGTGGAGGGGTATGGGTAGCTGAGAGAATTCGGACTCCCCCACACTTGAACTTTGCAGAAATATGCTCCGGAGGCCGAAGGCGATTTAGATTCAAAATCCATTGAAGGAATGGAGTGCTTCGAATTAAAGTAAAATCATCTCCTCCTTCTTTATGCCTTTTTGAAGTCCTTCCAGGAGGTTGAAGTCTGTTCAGTTGGAGCACCCACTCCTGAAGTCTTCTGGACCCTGCAAAACAATGTAATACCTCTCTCAAGCGTGCAGGGTACAAAGGAAATAAAATAATATCAGTCTCTGCATGAAATGTATCCAAAACTGCATTACATCCAATTAAATCAATTTTCGGTGCCTCAATAAATTTTTCACAATTATTTCCTACAAAATTTGCATCCAAAAACTCATCACAAATAATGAAATCAATCCTTGGCACTTCAATAGAAATATCACAATTATTTTTCATCCAAGATGTATCAAGCAATGTATCACAACCTATGAAATCAACTTTAGGTGCCTCAATGAATTTTTCACAATTATTTTCAGCATAAGATATATCAAAAGACTCATCACAACAATCACCATCAATTTTAGGCACCTCTAAAAATTTTTCACATTCAGCATTTTCATGATATGTATCATCACATGCTTCAAATTCAGCAAATTTAACACTAGGTACCTCTAGGGATTTTTCACAATCAAATTCTACAAGAGATGCATCCCTAAGTATATCAAAAATAATAAAATCAGTTTGAGGTACCTCTATGCAATTTTCAGAAAAATTAGGAGGAGTATTTACCTGATTGTGTTGAAAAATACCTGGAGGTTCTACAAGAGTAGATGTAACTGTGGCCTCCTCCTGGTCAAGTATATGCTCCACTTCAGGCTCTGGTTCTGGTGTACACTCAACTAAAACAGGTGATCCTTGGGTTCTTGCTTCCACCATGCAAGTCCCTACACTTTCTGGTTCATCCTCTAATTGTGGTGGTCCCTGGGGCTTAGTGCAATCCCCTACACCTATGGAATCATCTCCCATGCACGTTCCCTCAACCATTCCTGTATCAACCAAATTAGAAAAATTAGGATCATTAACAACTAAATCATCACAAGATAAAAGTATAGAATGATCCTGTAAGGTTTCAGAATTGAATCCAAAACTATCACAAGCCCTGCTATCAATCTCCTCCAATGCCTCTAAATCAGTAGGAATGGGTGATTCTTGGGGCTCAGTGCAATCCCCTACACCTATGGAATCATCTGATTGTCCTGATCTTTGGGCTTGTATCTGATTCCATTGATCAACCAATTTTGCAAGGCGTTGTTGTTGTTGTAAATTTTGCTATTGTTGTTGTTGCCAAGCTTGTTGTTGTTGTTGAAAATTTTGCTGTTGTTGTAGGACTTGCTACAACATCTCTATCATCCTTTGTTGTTGTTCCTCACTCCAATCAGGATTCTCAAAGCTTCCTTGGTTAGTGTGAAACCCTTGTTGGTCTTGAAATGTAACATAAGGCTGCTGAAGACCAAGAGTAGGCTGTGCATTCTGAAATGGAGACTGTGGGGGCTGATCAAATGGTTGAACAGACTGATTAAATTGCTGAAAAGTTGTTTCACCACTTGGTGGAGATGGCTGAAAATTATGATTCTGGAATTCTTGGATCTGAGGTTGAAATTGTGGTGGTGAAAACTGAAGTTGAATGGGCTGAAAATTCTGATTTTGAAACTGAAAATTTGGATCGTATGGCTGTGAATATTGAAAAGGTTGTTGAAAATTCTGAATAAGTTGAAATTCTTGCTGCCATGGCTCAGGTTGAGGCTGAAATTGATTATTGCCTTGCTGAAAACTTACAAAAGGCTGCTGAAAATTTTGGTTAATATGCTGAAAAATTAGGTTTGGTTGAACTTGATGGAAGGGTGGTTGCTGAAAATTCTGATTATCTAAACACCCTTGCTGAATTCATTGAAAAAGTGATTGATCTTGTTGATAAGGTTGCTGAAAGTTGGGCTGAAAATTCTGGAATTGTGGCTGCCCAATCTGAAAATTCTGACTTGGCTGAAATTCTTGCTGAAATTGTTGACATTGTGGCTGAAAAAATTGATTTGGTTGCGGATTGAAAGGTTGGTTCTGCTGAAACTGTGGACACGGCTGCTGGTAATTAGATGAGAACATTTTGAACTAGCAGTCCTATCACAAAACAAACAAGAAAAATGGCAGCAACCGTATACAAAAGATAAAGCAAAATAAAATAGAACCCAATGATATGTCCAAAAGCATACAAGCAAAAATCAAACAAATCAACTAGTTGCTTCCCTGGCAACGGTGCCAAAAATTTTGACGGACCCGAAATAGACTGTCACGAATGTGGGTCCATTAGAATTTAGAATTTATAAAAAGATGTTGGAAACCCTTTTTGCAATCAAGAATATGAAAATGTAGTAAAGGGGTCACATGTCGTATTTTTCCTCGGGACTAGTTGATGTTGTGTTTGATTCGAGCTTGTATTTATGTGTCGTTTGTGAATTTTGGGTTTCAAATGTGATATTCGGGTTTTGGGTTGCAATTGGAAATAAAATCGCAATGAAAAGAAGGAAACTTAACCATGAAACTTAACCCAAGTAATTTAACCAATGAACTCAAACAAATGGAAGCTTAAATGCAACTCAGCTTAATTTAGAAAACAAATCTGATATTAAATCTATCAATTCTGATTAATACTGATGCAAATATTAGCTTCAGGAATTTCCACTCAATCAACCCAAATGACAAGCAATCGATGAACAATTAACACAAAAGTTGTGCCGAAGCTTCACTTGATACCCAAGCGAAGAAATGCAAGCTGGTGTACCGAAATAAAGATGAAAATTTCAGAAACAAATGAGTTGTAAAAACCAATTCATTCTGGGCACAATTCAATCTGACAAGTGGGTTTAACTTCAGCTAAATTGGGACTCAACCCAACCAAATGCCACTCAAGCTAATCACTATCCGAATCAAGTTTTTACTTGGCACAAACTTGCAGAATTTAAGTGAACATGATATGCAGAATAAAAATCAGGATTGCAGGTCACAAATTCATTGAAAGTCAACAAGGATTTAAAGCTGCATTCAAGTGCAGCAATGGAAGTCAGAATTCAGCAACTTGGCACAAACAAAAGGGAATTAATGAAAAAACTGCTTCATGAAATTAGACCAATTGCAGACACTGTAAACTGAGAATTCAGAAGTGTATGCTGGTCCATTAAGCTTAGAAAGCAAGGCTATTAGTGAATAAGTTGTAAGAGTTGAAGGAAGAACTTTAGCATCCAAATTCAGATCCAAATCAGACACAACTTTAAGCAAAATCAAAACTGAAATGCAGAACTAGGGTGCCAAATTTCAGCAAAAGAGCAAATGCAAAAACAACTTGATCAAGTTGCAATCTGATGCAATGATTCACCAACCCAGAACCTCTTGATGTGCTGAAATCGAAATGCAAACATGAGCTGAAACAAGTGTAGAAATAATCTGAAGTTCAGCAACGAAATCAAATTGCAGAAAAGAGAATTGATACACAATAAAGCTGATGCACTAACTCTGATATCAATGCTATTTAAATGGAACCAATTACAATGCAAATTCAGGAGATAAAACGATGCTATCTTGATACAAAATTCAGGAACATCAATAAAGGATCTGAAACGTAGGACAGAACTGACTTCAGAACTGATGGTGTGCAGAAATGGATAGCAATTGCAGAAACACAGAGTTGAAATCAGGGAACAATGAACTCAGAAATTTTCGAAGCAACTTCGATCGAATTCAGATGCATTTCAGAAAGAATAACTGAGGAATGCCGTACTGAACTCAATGGTAGATAATGGAATCGAATTCCAGAATTGAAATTGCAGTGTTTTCAGAAATAAATAGCTGATATGCTAAGGGAAAATCTGATCAGAAATATGGAATTGAAATTAAATGCTGATTAAACTCAAATCAAACTCACTAGCTACCGAAATGCTGACTTAAATCTCAGGAACTAAAACCAAAAACTAACTGAATTGGAAATAAACTGAAAAATCGCAGAAACTCAGCTGGAAATTGAAAAGCAGAGCTGATACGCAAGCTACCACTGATACGCAAGCTACAAACAAGAATTAAACTCGAATTAAAAGCAATTACACCCTAAACACATTCCCTAGCTATTACTTGCAGAATTTAAAACTTAATTAAGGGCAGAAACAATTCGGAATGGTTAAACTACAGCAGATACGAAAATTCAGAAATGAAAACAGATTGCAGAATTTAAATTACAGCTAAGAAATCTGAAAATTCCTAATTAAAACTAATCCTCAACCCTTCCCGAGCTCAAAATCTTCTTGGTCGTCAAGCAAGAGCTGGTTTCGAACCCCTAGGCTCAGCAAATCAGTGGGAAACCATCTCTGAAGTCGACTCTACTCAAATCTGCGCTTGGCTGGAATTTACAATCCGATATACTCTATCTCAACTGATGGAGCTGCGATGATGATTTGAGAATCGTCTGAGCTCACCTGAGAACCCCTACAAGTGGCTCAGACGCTTGGAAATGGGTTGTGGATGAGAAGCAAGTGATCGGACTGAAGAACTGCCGAAACCCTCAAACAATCCTTGTTCCGGCGCAAATTGAGCTGAATTCTTCAAGGAGACTATCACCAAGGATTCAAATCTTGATCAAGATGAAGAATTGAGGGGTCGCGCCTTCAAAACTAAGAATTTTGCAGAAGAAACGAAGAAGAACGATGAAGAAGACACTGTTGCGGCGAAGACGCGACAACGCTGAAGGCAGGGAAAATTTCCTTAAGTAATTAGAAATGAACGACCCAGATTAATCGGAGGAAATTCAACGGCTGATCTTGCTCTGATCTGACCCAAACTTTCCCGATGTTGATCAGGGGTCAGGATCTGCCTTGTGGTCGCTCGGATCCTCCAGATTTGCAACGGATGGTCCAGATCAACCTCATCTTTGAATGGACGATCTAGAGCCCTCCGAGCTTGATCCAATGGTTGATTGAGCTCTGATTGGAATGAAACCTTCAGATTTTGATCAGAGTACTTGATCAACCCCAACCCTAGCTCGGATTGCTTCAGATGGTCCTGGATGGCTCAGATCTAGCCGCTTTTGAATCGGACGACCCAGATTAATCCGAAACTTGATAACTCGATCCGGGTCCACTTCCGACTCAAGTTTGACCCAGTATGCCCTAGGTCCATGAACCTTTCATGCCTACAAAAATAGATCAAGAATTTAGTGGCCAAATAATCCAAATATGTGTAAATTTGCAATTAAGTCCAAAATAAGAGTAAGTTCTAAAACCTAGGGCAATTTCACAATTAAGTAATAAAAACATAGGTCAAACATGGATTTTAGCAATTAAAATAATCAATAAAATGGTATCTATCATTCGTCTAGACCGAGACTACTACAAGGAGCTGAAGCATCAGACCAACAGAAGGAAAGTCAGCCGAAGAAAGGAAGATCCAGCTGAATCTTCAACTTCAAAGACCAAACCAAATGTGACCTGCTACGAATGCAACAAGAAGGGACACTACAAATCGGAGTGCCCTAATCTAATGGAAGCCAAGAAGACTCGAAGGAAGAAGGCTCTTCAAGCTACGTGGGACAAATCTTCCTCCAAAGAAGAAGAAGAGGCCCCACAATCAAACCTTCTCGCCTTGACTGCTTCGGAAGACATCGACACTGGATCAGAATCGGAGTCGGACGACGGAAGCCTCACAATTTCGGAAAACGACAAAATAACGGTAAGTGGTTATTCTGAAATTGAATTATCAAAGTTAATTTCTTACTTATCTCGTAACTTGGCAAAAGCTAAAATCTGAGTCGAGTCCCTCCGACAGGAAGTAAAACTCCTGAAAGAGGGAGCTGACTCTAGATCCTTGACCGAGAAGGTTCAAGAAGGAACCACTACTCAAGTTGAAAAGCTTGAGAAAGAGAACTCCTCCTTGAAAACTCAAGTCAAGGACCTTAGAACGACTTTAGAACGATTTACTTAAGGTTCCAAGGGTCTTGACATGATCCTTGGAAAACAGAAGTCCGTTCTAAATCGATCCGGGTTAGGGTATCGAACCAAGTCGAGACAACGGTCATACTATGTGTATTGAACCAATCTAGACCCAAAGTTCAAGCATGGGTACCCAAACTATGCTTGAACAACCAAGCTGGACCAAACCAGTATTGGATCCCCAAGGACAAGATTCATATCTTGCCTAATCATTATTGTGGCTTTAGTCCAGGGGGAGCCAATTTAAAAATAATTTTTATAATTAGATAAATTTTTTTTCTTAATTTGAATTGCATGCTTGATTGCTTATTTATTTCTGCAAATTATAATGTTTAGACCTAGGACTGGTTAGACTAAGGACTGAAATGACTTAATTGAAATTTGAATAACATAGTATTGGGTGGAGGTGAGATGATAGTACGTTAGGGAAGCCATTTTGGCGGAACTAGCCGAAGCTACCGATCCAAGACACAAACTAGTTAGACCAAAATCTTTCAAGAAGTAACTTGAAGATGAATTTTCATTAAAAGGCTTTGTCAAGGAAAGGGTTGATGATCCAATAAGGCTACGGCCAAAGAAGGCCTAGTGCCTCGCCAAGACCTGGAAGCCAATTATTGAAAATTAAATTCACTTTACTATTGTCAGATTTGAATCTAACACAAATTTCAATTAATCTTAGATTCAACCACTTTTCAAAATAAAATTAAAATTCAATTAAACTGTTTTAAAATTAATTCAACTTTTCAAAATTAATCATGTTTTTCAAAATAAAATCTTTACTTCTGTCAAAACCTGTCTCACAAAACCCATAAGGTTAACATGATTGATAACTCTAGATTGGGTGAGACAGACTAGGTTGTGAAAATCAATTTAAGCTATCCTTAATTCTAATTGGATCCAAATCAATAAATTCTTTATGTGTAGGAACATAAAGATTTGGACCAATGGATGTTGGATAGCGGATGCTCCAGACACATGACTGGAGACAAATTGAAATTCACCAAACTCAAGTTCAAGAACCTAGGCTCAGTAGCATTTAGCAACAATGCTACACTCAAAGTCATTGGGTCAGGTAACATTAAACTCAAATCAGATTTTGTAATTAAAAAGGTACTCTTGGTTGAGAACTTTAAATTTAATTTGCTTAGTATAAGTCAATTATGTGATACTGGCTATGTAGTTACCTTTACCAACTCTGACTGCCTAATTAGAAATTTACAAGACTCAGAAGTCATGCTTAAGGGCACTAGAAAAAATAATGTTTATACTATAAATCTACCCTTAGTACCTAAATGTCTCTTAACTCAATTAGAAGAATCCAACCTCTGGCATAGGAGATTAGGTCATACAAATGTTAGATTAATTTTGAAAATCACCCAACTTGGTTTAATTAGAGGAATACCAAAAATTAAGAACCATGAAAACATGATATGTGACTCATGTAACCAAGGTAAACAAACCAGGTCTAATCACAAACAAATTCAATCAGACCTAACTCAAACCACACTTGAGCTCCTGCACCTTGACCTATTTGATTCACATGGATCTAAGCCACTAAGCGGAAACCGGTACTGCTTAGTCATTATCGATGATTACTTTAGGTTCACCTGGGTTAGGTTCCTAAAAACTAAGGATGAAACCCTAAACATGTTTATTGACCTATGTAAGATAATTGAAAATCAAAATGATACCAAAATTAAAAGACTTAGGAGTGATCACGGGGAGAGTTTGAGAATCAAAGGTTTGAGGAGTTTTGTAGAATAAACGGGTACATTCACGAATTCTCATGTCCTAGAACCCCCCAGCAAAATGGGATAGTAGAAAGGAAAAATAGAACCCTACAGGAAGCCGCTAGGACTATGCTCAATGAATTCAACCTAGCCAACCAATTTTGGGCAGAAGCAATTAGTACGGCTTGCTCCAAAATAGGGTCCTAATTAACAAACGACATAATAAAACTCCCTATGAATTATATTACCATAGACTTCCAAACTTACATTACCTAAGGGTTTTGGGTGCAAAGTCCATATCCTAAACACCAAGGACTACTTAGGTAAATTTCAGTCTAAGTCAACCCCTGAAATATTTTTAGGATATTCAACAATAAGTAGGGCCTATAGGGTCTACAATAGACAATCTAATAAAATTGAAGAAACAACGAATCTAATATTTGATGAGGAAATTAATTCAAAATCTGATAATCCAAATCTAAATCCATCAAATATTGATCAGGAAGATAATGAACAAGTTATTGAACCATCAATTGAACCACTAGTTGAACCTCTAAATGAACTAACTATTGAACCAACTACTGAGTCAATTGAACCAATAATTGAACCAACCCAAGTAATTGAACCAAATACTGAACCGAACCGTACTGCCAAACCTGAGGCTGAACCAAGTTCTAGAAGAACCAAGAAACACAGACTCAGTCACCCAACTGATCAAATTGTGGGTGATCCAACCTTAGGAGTCAGAACTAAGTCTTCCTATAGAAATCTTAGTCAGATCGCACTGATTTTGAAAATTGAACCTAAGACTATAGAGGAAGCCTTACCTGATCCTGATTGGATCATAGCAATGCAAGAGGAGTTAGCCCAATTTGAGAGAAACCAAGTCTGGGAACTAGTACCTAAACCTGAGGGCAAATCCATTATTGATACTAAGTGGGTGTTTAGGAATAAGCTAAATGACCAAGGGGAAATAGTTAGAAATAAAGTCCGCTTAGTAGCTAAAGGGTTCAGTCAAGTCGAAGGGTTAGACTATGACGAAACCTATGCCCCAGTAGCCAGACTTGAGTCTATTAGAATGTTGTTAGCCTTTGCAGCCCATAAAGGATTTAAACTTTACCAAATGGATGTTAAGTTAGCCTTTCTGAATGGGTTTATTAAAGAAGAAGTCTATGTAAGACAACCCCCCGGTTTTGAGGACTTAGAAAAACCCGACTACGTTTACAAACTTAATAAGGCACTTTATAGACTAAAACAAGCACCTAGGGTATGGTATGAACGCCTATCAACTTACCTCATTTCTAAGGAATTCAACCAAGGACAAATTGACTCAACTCTTTTTGTCAAAACCTTAGAAAAAGACATCTTCATTGCCCAAATCTATGTTGACAACATAATTTTTGAATCCACCAACTCAAACTTCTTAAAAGAATTTGTAAAAATAATGGAAAACGAATTCGAAATGAGCTTAGTTGGTGAGCTCAACTTCATTTAGGACTACAAATTAAACAAACTAGGGATAGAAATTATGTTCATCAATCCAAATATGCTAAGGAGTTAATAAAGAAATTTAAAATGGATAACTCCAAAAGCATAAGTACCCCTATGGCCACAAATGTAAAAATTGATAGTGACCCTGAAGGTAAACCTGTAGACCTTAAACTATATCGAAGTATGATTGGAAGTCTACTTTACCTTACAATCTAGCAGACCTGATATCCTTTTCGTTGTAGGAATGTGTGCTAGATACTAAACCTGTGCTAAGGAAACACACTTAGCAGCCCTAAAAAGAATACTTAGATACATTAAGGGCACCCTAAATGTAGGGATTTGGTATTTTAGGACCTCAACTTTTGACCTGTCAGGATACTCTGATTCTGACTATGCTTGATGCAAACTAGATAGAAAGAGTACAAGTGGAAGCTGTCAACTTTTAGGAAATAGTCTAGTCAGTTGGTGCAGTAGAAAGCAACACTGCGTAGCTCTATCTACAACCGAAGCAGAATATGTTGCTTTAGGAGAGTGTGTAGCACAACTCCTATGGATGATGCACACTCTTAAGGACTTCCAGCTTGATTACACCCAAACCCAAGTCTATATTGATAACATAAGTTCAATTAATCTAACTAAGAACCTAATCCAACACTCTAGAACAAAACATATAGAGGTTAAACATCACTTCGTAAGAGATCATGTAGCCAGGGGTGAAATAGTCCTTAAGCATGTAGACTCAAAATCAAACTTAGCTGATATCTTCACCAAACCCTTACCTGAGTTTGAGTTTAGCTCACTAAGAAGGCAGTTAGGGTTATGCTTGGTAGAATAGGACTGCTCTACTTATGTTTCTTTTCAAAAACTATTTTATTTCTTATATGATATTTAATTTGAAAAATAATTTTTCTTGAAATTTAAAATGATTTTCTGACTTAGTTTTTGTTAAAACTTACCCCCTTCAAAACTAGAGCTTTTTCGCAAATGGACTTAGCTTAGGCCCTAACCCTAGAACTGCATGCACCTATAGATCTAGTAGCCAGCATCTCACAAGCACCTTAGGGTACTTTTGATTGATAACCTAGACTAGGTTGAGATGCTTAGGTCTATGCCTTGATTCAAGATGCTTTAAGTCAGTGCATCTACAGTAATTGGGCCAATAAATACCAATTGAACAGTAATCAGGTTAAGTGTCAAGCTTAGAAAATCTAACTTGATCAGATCACTTAACTTGACTAACCCTAGCGAAAGCTACTGTTTATAACAGTTAGTAAGTAGCTAACTGGGTTAGACAGGACCCGAAAGAGAAAATCTAAATTAATTTGGTCCAGTGTATGCTTAGAATTGGTTCAATACAGCACTTTACTTTTCTTACTCAATTTTTTGCTATAATATTTTTGATATATGGCAAAGAGGGAGAGATTGAAAATGAGAGAAAAGAAGGTTTTAAAATTTAAAATTTTCAAAACCTTTAATTTTTTTTCAAAAAACTTTTATCTCCTTTTTCAGAAAGTAAAATTAATTCAAAATTCTGTTTTGAAAATTTTCTAAGTGTTAAAAATTCAAAATTCTATTTTGAAAATTTTCTTAGTGTTAAAAATTCAAAATTCTGTTTTGAAAATTTTCTAAGTGTTAAAACTTCAAAATTATTTTGAAAATTTTCTATGTGCTCAAACTCAAAAATATTTTAGAAAATTTTTTCTAAGTTGAAAATCCCTTTTTGAAAATTTTCTAAGTGTTGAAAACCTGAAAAATCTTTTCATTTTATGATAGACAAGGACTTAGAAATGTTTTCAAGAACCCCACGTACTGTTGAAAAACTTAGGGGGAGAATTTTTCCAGGGGGAGGAAATTACGTACTTGTTTATTTAATTTCTTCATTAACTTAACTTTTTGAATCGTGTTGCCATAAATCAAAAAGTGGGAGATTGTTGGTGCAGGCAGCACCTAAGTCAAACCTGGGTTTTGATAATGGAAAAGGGTTCAAAAGTTAAGATGTTATTGTGATCTAACTTGTTCACTGAGTGTGCAGGAAGAAGTCCTAGGTACACTAGGCAAGAAGTCCTGGCAAAGGGCTGGGCAAAGAAGTCCTGGTCAAGGACTGGGCAAGAAGACCTGACCAGAAGTCGGGCAAAGAAGTCCTGGTCGAGGACTGGGCACGAAGTCCAGGCAAAGGGCTGGGCACCGAAGACCTGACCGGAAGTTGGGCAAGAAGACATGACCGTAAGTTAGCCACGAAGACCTGGTCAAGTGGATTGGGCAAAAGTCCAACCGGAGGAGCCGATTGGCAAAAGGTAAACTCTCCTGAGAGGAGTAGGTGAGGACGCATTCCCCGTCGAGGGAACAGTAGGCGTCGGTTCGACCTAGGGTTCCATTTGGGAGACCCGAAGTCAGAACCAAGACAGCTACGACTGTAATTAATACTTGTTGTGTTTTTTGGGACTAGCCTTAGTTGCAGGGTCGAAGGACTGATCGACTGCAAGGAAGGTACTTCACTGGGCCTAGGCGCCCGAATGGAGACAGGCGCCCGTATGGATACGGGCGCTTAAGAGTGAAGGGAAAACCCAAAACATAGCTGCGAAGCCACTGGACCAAGGCGGATCAGGCGCCCGTGAGGTCACGGGCGCCCCCCATCAGCTCAAGCGCCCATGTGGGAGAGGATAGCGCTAACCGAGCCCGCGGATAAGGATTCTTGCTGGGAAGGCCACGTGTTAGGCGCCCCCAACATCACAGGCGCCCGTATGAGCACTATAAAAGGGGGCTCACCCCCAAGGCTTTGATATCAATTCCTTCCAACGCTCCAAACACTTTCGCTCAAGCGCTGCGCCCCGGCAAACTTCCATTTCGAGATTTCAGCGCCGACGATGACCCTATGCTCTGGAATTCGATCCATCTCGGGCGTCGGTAAAGTTTTAATTTACGAAAGTGTGTGATTTAGTTTTTCAAATTTTATATCTGTACTATCAATCTGTAAAAATCTTTCCGAATATAGAATTGCCCAAAGTAAACGGTTAATGACCATGGACCTTGGAGTAGGAGCCGACCGCGACTCCGAACCAAGTAAAAAATTGACTTGTGTTCTTGTGTACTTTATTTCTTTCCGCTGCGCATATTCTTCAAACTGTCCGAAAAATTCACCCCCCCCCCCTCTATCATTTTCTCCGATCCAACAAGTCCTAGTTAATCTAGGCAAGAAGTCCTGGCAAAGGGTTGGGCAAGTAGTCCTGGTCGAGGACAGGACTGTTGATGCAGTCTGACCCGATTGTTGTTTTGGTGTTGACATCGATTTAAGTTTTGGTTGAGTAAATTCGGATTAAGTCCTGGTCGAGGACTGGGCATGGGCCCCGGTGAGTGAAGACGAGTGACAGGAAACCCCGGTGAGTGAAGCCGGGTCCCGATGAATGAAGCCGGGTGATGGAAACCCTGGTGAGTGAAGCCGGGTCCTAGTGAGTGAAGCCGAGTGATAGGAAACCCCGGTGAGTGAAGCCGGGTCCCAGTGAGTGAAGCCGGGTGATGGAAATCCCGGTGAGTGAAGCCGGGTCCTAGCAAGTGAAGCTAGGTGAAGGAAACCTTGGTGAGTGAAGCTAGGTACTAGCGAGGGAAGCTAGGTTGAACAAAGTCCCGGTGAGTGAAGCCGGGCACGAAGTCTTGGTCCGGGGGACTGAGCATTGAGCGTACTAGTCGGAGAAGGGCACGTGAGCTCTTTCTCAGGGACCAGAATGAGTTAGAGAAGGCTAGGGAGCCTGTTCTCTGGACTTAGGGTTGAATTGGTTGGAGCTGGATCGGTCTGGAGACCGATCAGGGAATTGGCACTAACTCCTGGTTGTGGATCGGTCTGGTGACCAATCCAGGGTGTCTGATCATTTTGGCGAACGATCAGGGAGAGAACAGAATGTTTCTATTTGGCTTTCGATCGTTCTGGTGAACAATCAGGGAGAGAACAGAAACATTCTGTGTGGTTTCTGTTTGGCTTCTAATCGTTCTGGTGAACGATCAGAGAAGAGATCGTAGTCTTCTGGAGAACACCTTGATCGGTCAGTGTGACCGATCAAGGCCTCCTGGACCGATCAGGATGGGTCCTGATCGGTCCAGAGGTGGCATGATCGGTCACAGGGACCGATCAGGGCACAACCTGATCGGTCAGGTGACAGATCAGGTCAGGAGCTTGCAGTGAGTTGAAAGCAAGTTGCGGATCGATCTCCGTGACCGATCCACAATCCCTAATCGGTCAGTGTGACCGATGAGGGAGTCACTGGATCGATCAGGAGGTTACCTAATCGATCAGGGTCTTCACTGATTGGTCGGTTGACCGATCAGTGTCCGATAACTTTAATTTGAATCGTTGTCAGACTCTCTGATTTCGCTTCTGATCTTTCTGATACCTGCTAATTTCTTTGTGATTTGCTGTGCTAAGCCTCTGATGAGTGTGCAGGTGAGACAGGGATGATACAAAGCAAGGAGAAGAGTCAATGGCGACTTTCACCGTGGCAGGTTTGTCTGTATTCTGTTTCCAGGATTCAACAGTTTCTGGCGCGGGCTGGCGACTGTCTGGTGCAGCAAGGACTGACCTGAGGCTCAGCTGAAGTGGTTTTAGTGGACTGAGCCCAGTAGAGGTCAGTGGGTCAGTGATGATGGAGCTGATCAGAGGTTGCAAACGCGTCGGGTGAGCAAACGCTTAAGAAGAAGCTGGGTAGCAGAGGAGCGTAAGAAGAACGAACAGAAAACTAGAGAAGATTTTTGCTGGGTTGTTTGAGCTCTCTGTATCTACTTGCTTGAGTGCTTCTGTTACATCCTTGTGAGTGTTCCTTCTTGTTGTCTCGTGCACTTAACTATTATCCTCTTGAGACGATTGTGGAGAGGTTTCTCCATCGAGAAGGAGGCTTTTATATCCGGAGTTCCGGGGCTTGATCTGCCGACGATCAAGGGATCGCCCACCTCACGGGCACGCCAAGGAGTAGGGGCAAGTTATCCCCGAACCTTGTACATCTCAGTGTTAGCACTGGTTTGGTCTGTTTCTTTGTTTTTCTTTCTGCTGTTTTGTTTCCGCTGCTAATCTTGTTGGCAGAAAGATTTCAAAGAAGCGAGAGTTTTTTGTGTCTGGCTATTCACTCCCCCCTCTCTCTGGCCACCCAAGATCCAACTAGTGGTATCAGAGCAAGGATCTCTGTCTAACGGACTAACACCCGAGAGCTTACAAGAATGGCGATGAGGGAAGGCTTCAGCACCAACCGACCCCCCTTCTTCGATGGGGCTGATTTTCAATACTGGAGATCGCGAATGGAATATTTTCTCAAGACGGGCATCAACATGTGGTTCTCTGTCAAGGAGGGTTTCTCCCCTCCAAAGGATGCTGAGGGAAAAGAGCTAGAGTTCTCAAGGTGGTCGGCAGAGCAGATAAGAAAAGGGGAAGCTGATGCAAAGGCTTTGGGCACCTTGCAATGTGGGATGACCAAAGAGCAGCTGATCAAAGTTGGCCCCTTCACCACTGCCAAGGGCCTCTAGAACAAGCCCATTGAGCTCCATGAAGGAATTCAAGATACCCGGAGAGCCAAGAAAGATCTTCTTCTCAGCCAACTCCAAAACCTCTCCATGGAAGAAAATGAAACGGTAAGTATGCTTCCTGGTCGGTTCAAGGAGATCTTCAATGGTCTGCATTCCATTGATGAGAAGGTCGAGAATCGCAACCTTGTAAGGTATGTTCTTAAATCCTTTCCTAGGAATGCTTTGTGGTCATCCATGGTGGATGCCTACAAGGTTTCCAAGGATCTTTCTATTGTTAAATTAGAGGATTTATTTTGTGAAATGGAACTGCATGAGATCGCTAACCAAAGCCCAAAGGAGAAGGGTGTGGCTTTTGTGGCAGGCGACAGAAGGAAGAAGAAGAAGGAGAAGAAGAAGGAAAAGGAGGAGGAGAAGAACACATGTCACATGGCTTTCATGGCATTAGAGGTACCAAATGAAGAATGTAGTGACGAATCAAGGGACTCCTCAACCGCGGCTTCATCATCTTCGGATGATGAAGAGGTAATTTCTCCCGAGTTAGATGAGTGTTATAGAAAAATAGCATGCCTAACTGATTTGCTCAAAAAATCTAAGGTCAAAGTAAAATCTTTAAAATCAGAAGTAGAAAAATTGAAAACATCTAAGGATCATGATGTTGATGACTTGCATGTTAAGATTCTTGAGGATGAGAATAAGACCTTGAGGAGCGAAATTGAAAATCTCAAGAATATTTTGAGAAGTTTTCAACTAGCTCTAAAACTTTAGACATGATTCTAAATTCTCAAAAAGCAGTTTACAACAAGGTTGGTTTAGATTACCAACCTAAAGAACCAAGTATCATGTCATTAATGTCAAGAACCCAATTTAGATCACAAAATGTTTCTAGGGTTCAAAAATTTAGAAAGAAAATGACTAAGGCATGGGTGCCAAAATCATGCATTGAAGATGCATTAGGTCCCAAAATTTAGGTACCTAAAACCTCTATATTTCGAATTGTATAGCTTTGGTTGAGGGGGAGCATCTATGAACATGGATTGTTGATAGTGGGTATTCCAAACAAATGATAGGGGGGGCATTAGTTTTGATACAAACTTGCTCTGGGTTGATGATACAAATTTGAATTAGGACTATGAATTGCCTAGAATGATTAGTTTTATTATTGCAAGTTTTAGTTTACTGCAAATCTAGGAGTTAGCCACAATATCAAGATAGCAGTTTATTTTTGAAATGCCTTATTAAATATCTGAAGCTTAAGGTGTTTTGTCTGAGAACATGATCGAGCAAGTCAAGATCTTGTTGTATGTGTTATACAACATGAATGCATGCTAAAGAACAAGTATTAACACAAAATTTGTACTGACAAGGCCTCAATAGACAAGAACATGAGCTTAAGGTATAGGTTTAGTGCTTTCTTTCTATTGAACTGAATCAAGGATCAGCACCAAAATTCTAGGACTTGGCATATACATATCCTCAACTTCTAGGACATCACACTTAAGTTTCCCTGATATGTTGTGATTGTTTATGATTGTTTTTGTTGAGTAAGGGATTCCCTGAACTGTTAATTGTCAATGCAGTCTGATATCAGAGTTTCAGAAATCATCTGAAAACTGATCGGTCCATAGACCGATCAGGCCTTATCCTGAACGGTTAAGGTGATCGATCAGGGCTCTCTCTGATCAGTCTACAGACTGATCAGAGCTCTCTCTGATCGGCTCACAAACTGATGAGCTCTGATTTATGACTATCAATTAATATTGTCTTTTGATTTCTCACTTGACATATGATGCATATACATTATTGCCATGATACATTTATGGTATATGCCTCTCATATGCAATTCAAAGATTATCCTTCGTTTTTATTTTGGGTTTGGGGAGAGTCCCTTGTTTAAGGGGGAGTTATGTTAAAACTTAATAACCATACCCTTTTCGGTGTTTGACAAAGGGGGAGAGAATGGTTGATTATGTTTAGGTTTTATTGGGTTTGTTAGAATTTAATTATTATAGGGGGAGGACTTTGATTCTCTTATGATAATTGACTTCATTTGGGTTTGTTAGAATTTAATTATTGTAGGGGGAGGACATTGATTACCTTACGATAATTGACTTCATTTGATTTCCAATACCTAAACTTAAATCGGGTTGTCAAACAACAAAAAGGGGGAAATTATTGATGTAGTCTGACCCGATTGTTGTTTTGGTGTTGACACCGATTTAAGTTTTGGTTGAGTAAATTCGGATTAAGTCCTGGTTGGGGACTGGGCACGGGTCCCGGTGAGTGAAGCCGGGTGACAGGAAACCCCGGTGAGTGAAGTCGGGTGATGGAAACCTTGGTGAGTGAAGCCAGGTCCTAGTGAGTGAAGTCGGGTGATGGAAACCCCGGTGAGTGAAGCTGGGTCCTAGCGAGTGAAGCTAGGTGAAGGAAACCCTGATGAGTGAAGCCAGGTCCTAACGAGGGAAGCTAGGTTGAACAAAGTCCCGGTGAGTGAAGCCGAGCACGAAGTCTTGGTCCGGGAGACTGAGCATTGAGCGTACTGGTCGGAGAAGGGCACGTGAGCTCTTTCTCCGGGACCAGAATGAGTCAGAGAAGGCTAGGGAGTCTGTTCTCTGGACTTAAGGTTGAATTGGTCGGAGCTGGATCGGTCTGGAGACCGATCAGGGAGTTGGCACTAACTCCTGGTTGTGGATCGGTCTGGTGACCGATCCAGGGTGTCTGATCGTTCTGGCGAACGATCAGGGCGAGAACAGAATGTTTCTGTTTGGCTTCTGATCGTTCACCAGAACGATCAGGGAGAGAACAGTAACATTCTGTATGGTTTCTGTTTGGCTTATGATGATTCTGGTGAACGATCAGAGAAGAGATCGTAGTCTTCTGGAGAACACCATGATAGGTCAGTGTGACTGATCAAGGCCTCCTAGACCGATCAGGATGGGTCCTGATCGGTCCAGAGGTGGCTTGATCGGTCACAGTGACCGATCAGGGCACAACCTGATCGGTCAGGTCACCGATCAGGTCAAGAGCTTGCAGTGAGTTGAAAGCAAGATGTCGATCGGTCTCCGTGATCGATCCACAATCCCTGATTGGTCAGTGTGACCGATTAGGTAGTCACTGGATCGATTAGGAGGTTACCTGATCAATCAGGATCTTCACTGATCGGTCGGTTGACCGATCAATGTCTGATAACTTTAATTTGAATCGTTGTCAGACGCTCTGATTTCGCTTCTGATTTTTCTGATACCTGCTGATTTCTTTGTGATTTGCTGTGCTAAGCCTCTGATGAGTGTGCAGGTGAGACAGGGATGATACAAAGCAAGGAGAATAGTCAATGGCGACTTTCACCGTGGCAGGTTTGTCTGTATTCTGTTTCCAGGATTCAACGGCTTCTGGCGCGAGCTGGCGACTGTCTGGTGCAGCGAGGACTGACATGAGGCTCAGCTGAAGTGGTTTCAGTGGACTAAGCCTAGTAGAGGTCAGTGGGTCAGCGATGACGGAGCTGATCAGAGGTTGCAAACGCGCCGGGTGAGCAGACGCTTAAGAAGAAGCTGGGAAGTAGAGGAGCGTAAGAAGAACGAACAGAAAACTAGAGAAGATTTTTGCTGGGTTGTTTGAGCTCTCTGTATCTGCTTGCTTGAGTGTTTCTGTTACATCCTTGTGAGCGTTCCTTCTTGTTGTCTCGTGCACTTAACTATTATTCTACTGAGACGATTGTGGAGAGGTTTCTCCACCGAGAAGGAGGCTTTTATATCCAAAGTTCCGAGGCTTAAACTCCCGACGATCAAGGGATCACCCACCTCACGGGCACGCCAAGGAGTAGGGGCAAATTATCCCCGAACCTTGTACATCTCCGTGTTAGCATTGGTTTGATCTGTTTCTCTATTTTTCTTTCTGCTGTTTTGTTTCCGCTGCTAATCCTGTTGGCAGAAAGATTTCAAAGAAGCGAGAGTTTTTTGTGTCTGGCTATTCACTCCCCCCCCCCTCTCTAGCCACCCAAGATCCAACATGGGCAAGAAGTCCTGGCAAAGGGCTGGGCAAGAAGACCTGACCGGAAGTTGGGCAAGAAGTCCTGGTCGCGGACTGGGCACCGAAGACTTGACCGGAAGTTGGGCACGAAGACCTGATTAGGTGGATTGGGCAAAAGTCCAACCGGAGGAGCTAGTTGGCAAAAGGTAAACTCTCCTGAGAGGAGTAGGTGAGGACGCGTTCTCCGTCGAGGGAACAATAGGCAACGGTTCGACCTAGGGTTCCATTTGGAAGACCCAAAGTCAGAACCAAGATAGATAAGGCTATAAATAATAGCTAACATATTTGCGTGTTGTGTTTTGGAACTAACCTTGGTTGCAGGGAACGAAGGAATGTTGCTTCTTCACCTCCAGGCGCCCCAATGGAGTGGGGCGCCTCACTGGGGCTAGGCGCCCGTATGAATACGGGCGCCCCAATGTAAAGGCAAAAACCAAACCACTGCCGCAAACCTCCGGACCAAGGCAGCTCAGGCGCCCGTGAGGTCACGGGCGCCCCCATCAGCTCAGGCGCCCAAGTGAAGATGGATAAGCGTTGATTGAGCCTGCGGATAAGAGATCGCACAGGGAAGGCCACATGTAGGCACCCCCATCGACATAGGCGCCCCCATGGGTGCTATAAAAGGGGGTTCACCCCCAAGGCTTCAAACAACATCGCTCTCAACGCTCCAAACCTTTTCGTTCAAGCGCTACGCTCCGACAAACTCTGACTTCGAGATTCCATCGCCGACGATGACCCTCTGCTCCGAAATTCGATCCACCTCGGGCGTCGGTAACAAAAAGTGTTGCAAGTTTAATTTTATGCTCTACTTCTGTACTTAATTTGTAAAACTCTTATTGCGATTATAGAATTTCCCAAAGTAAACGGTCAAGGACCATGGGCCTTGGAGTAGGAGCCGACCACGACTCTGAACCAAGTAAAACCAACTTGTGTTCGCGTGTGTTTTGTTATTTTCTGCTGCGTATATTTTCTAGTTTTCCGAAAAATTTTATAACGATATTCCCCCCCCCCCCCCTATCATTTTCTCTGATCCAACAGTCTATGTAGGACAACCCCCTGGATTTGAGGACTTAAAAAAACCTGAGTATGTCTTTAAACTTAGAAAAACACTTTATGGGTTAAAACAAGCACCTAGGGCATTGTATGAATATTTATCAACTTACCTTATTTCTAAGGAATTAAACCAAGGTCAGATTGACTCCACCCTTTTTATTTAAACCTTAAAAAATGACATTTTTATTGCCCAAATTTATGTTGACGATATAATTTTTGGATCCACCAACTCAAACTTTCTAAAAGAATTTGTAAAAATAATGGAAAATGAATTCGAAATGAGCTTGGTAGGTGAGCTTAACTTCTTCTTAGGATTGCAAATTAAACAAACTAGAGATGGTAATTATGTTCACCAATCCAAGTATGCTAAAGAGCTAATAAAGAAGTTCAAAATGGATAACACCAAAAGCTTAAGTACCCCAATGGCTACCAATGTCAAAATTGACAATGATCCTGAAGGTAAGTCTATAGACCTTAAGCTATACCGAAGTATGATTGGTAGCCTACTTTACTTAACCGCTAGTAGACTTGATATCCTATTTTCTGTAGGAATGTGTGTTAGGTACCAAACTTGTGCTAAGGAATCCCACTTAGCAGCCCTAAAAAGAGTACTTAGGTACATTAAGGGTACCCTAAATGTAAGGATTTGGTATCCTAGAAATTTCACTTTTGAATTATCAGGATATTCTAATTCTGACTATGCTGGTTGCAAATTAGATAGAAAAAGTATAAGTGGAAGTTGCCAGTTATTAGGATATAGTCTAGTCAGCTGGTGTAGTAGAAAGCAACACTGCATAGTCCTATCTACAACCGAAGCAGAATATGTTGCCTTAAGAGAGTGTGTGGCACAACTCTTATGGATGATGCACACTCTTAAGGACTTCCAGCTTGACTACACCCAAACCCAAGTCTATATTGATAACATTAGCTCAATCAACCTGACTAAGAACTCAACACTCCAGAACAAAACATATAGAAGTTAAACATCATTTTGTAAGGGATCATGTAGCTAGGGGTGAAATAGTCCTTAAGCATGTGGACTCAAAATCCAACTTAGCTGATATCTTTACCAAACACTTACCTGAGTCTGAGTTTAGCTCACTAAGAAGGTAGTTAGGGTTATGCTTAGTAGAATATGATTGCTCTATATTTTTTCCAAAAATTGTTTTATTTTTTTAAAAATCATTTCTTTGATCAAGTTTTTGAAATTTAAAATGATTTTCCGACTTAGTTTTTGTTAAAAAAAACTTACCCCCTTCAAAACTAGGGTTTTTTCGCAAATGGACTTAGCTTAGGCCCTAACCCTAGAACTGCATGCACCTATAGATCTAGAAGCCAGCATCTCACAAGCACCTTAGGGTACTTTTGATTGATAACCTAGACTGGGTTGAGATGCTTAGGTCTACGCATTGATTCAAGATGCTTTAAGTCAGTGCATCTGCAGTAATTGGGGCAATAAATACAAGTTGAACAGCAATCAGGTTAAGTGTCAAGCTTAGAAAATCTAACTTGATCAGATCACTTAACTTGACTAAACCTAGCGAAAGCTACTGTTTATAACAGTTAGTAAGTAGCTAACTGGGTTAGACAAGACCCGAACAAGATCGGTTTAATTTGGTTTGATCCAGTTTATGCTTAAAATCATTAGAGTTGGTTCAATACAGAACTTCAATTTTTTTACTAGTTCTAATTTACCTGCTGTAATTAATATCATTTTTTTTATATATGGCAAAAGGGGAGAGAAAGGAAAGGAGAAATTTTTTTAAATTTTTTTATCTCTTTTTCAAAAAGTAATGTTTTTCAAAGTATTTCTAAGTATTTTCTGAAGCACCTCAAAATTTTCTAAGTACTTAAATGGTTCTAAGTGAAAATCTGTTTCTCTAAGTGTTTTTTGCACAAAGCTTTTTCAAGAAAATTTTCTAAGTATGAAAAACTTGCAAAAACTTTTTGGAAAATTTTCTAAGTTGAAAAACTTGAAAAAAAAAACTTTTTGGAAAATTTTCTAAGTGTGAAAGCTTGTAAAAAAATTTTTTAAGGTGGCAAAACTTCTTCAAAAACTGTTTCAAAACCTTTTATCTAAGTATAAATACTTCAGCACTTAGTCAAAATCTAAAGCACTTAGAAGGTTTGCAAAAACTCACATATCATTGAAAAACTCAGGGGGAGAATATTCGTTTCAGAGGGAGAAAACTGGAATTTTTTTTACGAATTCTTTGCTTGTTAAATATGCTATTTTTTTAACTTAACTTTTTGAACCGTGTTGCCATAAATTAAAAAGGGGGAGATTGTTGGTGCCGGAAGCACCAAAGTCAAACCTGTGTTTTGATAATGGCAAAAGGTTTAGAAGTTAAGATGTTATTGTGATCTAACAAGCTTACTAAGGGTGCAGGAAAGTCCTAGGTACACTAGGCAAGAAGTCCTTGCAAAGGGCTAGGCAAGAAGTCCTAGCAAAGGGTTGAGCAAGAAGTCCTGGTCGAGGACTAGGCAAGAAGTCCTGGCAAAGGGCTGGGCAAGATGTCCTGGTCGAGGACTGGGCAAGAAGTCCTGGCAAAGGGCTGGGCACGAAGACTTAACCGGAAGTTGGGCAAGAAGACCTTGTTGTAGACTGGGCACGAAGACCTGATCGGAGGATTAGGCAAAAGTCCAACCGGAGGAGCCGGTTGGCAAAAAGGTAAATTCTCCCGAGAGGAGTAGGTGTGGACGTGTTCCCCGTAGGAGGGAATATTAGGCGTCGGTTCGACCTAGGGTTCTATTTGGGAGACCCAAAGTCAGAACCAAAACAGCTAAGGCTGTAAACAATGGTTGAAACTTATTATTATAGTTGCCTCTTGTGTTTTGGAACTAACCTTAGTTGCAGGGAACGAAGGAATGGAGTTTCTGTAGCTTAGGCGCCTTAATGGAGTGAGGCGTCTCACTGGGCTAAGCGCCCGTATGGATACGGGTGCCCCAGTGCAAGGCAAAAACAAAACCATCGAAGCAAACTGCCACGAAGCCTCTGGACCAAGTCAGCTCAGGCGCCTATGTTAACACAGGCGCCCCCATCAGCTCAGGTGCCTCATTGAAGGGGATAAGCGCTGACCGAGCCTGCAGATTGGAGTTCTCGCAGGAGAGGCCACGTGTCAGGCGCCCCCATCAATACAGGCGCCCCTATGACTGCTATAAACAGGGGTTCACCCCCAAGGCTTCAAGACATCTCGTTCACATCGCTCTCAACACTTTCGTTCAAGCGCTACGCTTCGACAAGCTCCGATCTTCCATCCACCTCGGGCGTCGGTAACATTTAAATTATGAAAAGTGTTGTACTTTCAATTTCAATTCTATATCTGTACTCGAATTTGTAAAAGATTTTTACGAATATAGAATTGCCCAACGTAAACGGTCAAGGACTGTGGGCCTTGGAGTAGGAGCCGATCGCTACTCCGAACCAAGTAAAAAAGAACTTGTGTTAGCGATTGCTTTCTTGTTTTCTGCTGCATAATCGCTCTACTTATCCGAAAAATTTTAAGATCGATATTCACCGTCCCCTCTATCGATTTACTCCGATCCAACAGGTCTTTGTTGAGTGGTGTGTCTAAATTTGATTCGTCTTCTTCTCCCACTTCTTCAAATGTGCCAATTTTTTGAGTTCTCCACTCCTTAGGCATTTAATGTGGTAGTGTCCTTTCTCCCCACACGTGAAGCATATGATTTTCATTCTTTCTCTTTTGGCTTCCTCATTCCTAATTATTTACCTTTGATTATGATTGTTGCTCCTCGCTCCAATATCTTGGTCGGAGCTTCTTCAGTTTCTTATCTCTCAGAACATCGAACGATTCCTCGATCGCCATACTTATATCCCAATCTGTTTCGAAGAAGGCCTTCATCTTCACCATCCAAAAGGTGATGTTGTATAGTCCTCCTCTTTCAAATTTTGGCATAATCGCAAAATCGACCATCTTTTTTGGTTCCTCAACGGTTAGTCTGATGGAGAGCAACCTGCTCTAATACCACTTGTACGGGATCAGATGGCCATTTAGAGGGGGTGAATAGATGTTTCCCTCTAATCACTCGATTCTTTTCTTATAACGTTAGTGTACACAAGCGGAAATACAATTAACTAAAACACTAACAAGAAGAGACAAACCTTTGAACGTGATTCGGAGATAAAGCTCTTACTCTAGAAAGCACTATTACCAGTCGACTACTCCTCTGCACCAGTCTACTGGCACCCTATTTCAGCCTATTTTTTCATTTCGAACCCAATTTCAGAAATACACCAATAATTCTATAATTCTCTAAAAATTTTTAAATTTTGTGGAGAGATTTATGGTACCTGTGTCTACTTAGAAAAAATACAATTAAAAATATACATATCTCGGATCCTATGATTGACATAAAATTCAAAATTATCTAAATGGTTCAAATAAACCTTGACCTAAAGTCTTAGTTTTGGCCTTCTCTTGATGTATTTGCCCATACCAACCCATAATACATCCCTAACATTAGTTTATATGACATCTATACATTAACAACCAAATTTTCATACAATATGACCCTAATGTCATATTTCTTACATGAAACACAAACCACACGTGTCAATCCCTTAGGTTTGAGACTCAAATCTGTCTCCAAACTCGTTGGCACATTTCATGGCTCATCTACAAGATCAAGTAGTAACCACCTGAGATCTATTGACCATGGGTTCCAAATTAGCTCTTTGAGCTCCCCCATGAGCTCTTAGCCTTAGCCACCTCCCTAGGTGACTCTTCGTCAATTGATAGGCCATACTGGTATACCTCTGGTGAGCCTGGGCCTACAAAAGTGACCTTCTTAACCGTGGGCACCTTGTCCTTAGTTAAATTCTTCTTCCCTTTAACCTTGGACATCTTATCCTTGATTAATATCTTTTTTCCCTTAAATGGTACTCCCTTGCTATTTTTGGACTTCTCCTTGCGATAATCATATGACACTCTTGCATATGACTTTTCCTTAGCATTGGAGGACCTAGATCGGTATCCCAAACTCGATCTATCGTTGTTGGATTTTAAGGGAATTGAAATGGGTTTAGGGTTTATCTTTTTCTTGCCCAATGGACACTTGTTCTTGTAGTGCCTCTTTCATTGCACCTGAAGCATGTTATGTGATCTTTTGATTTTGCTTTGGTGGAGGTACTAGCATGGTTGACTTCTAAGATCTCTTCTTTTTTCGTCTTGGCTTCTTCTTCAACTTTTGAAGAAATGGATTGCTCCTCCACATTCATGAAGGTTATATCTTCATATTTTGATATGGATGATGCTTTTTTTTCTTCTTCATCTGTCTTCTCCTCTACTCGAGCTACTTCATGATCATTTTGATTTATCTTTTTGGGCTCTTCTTCTTGTATAGGCTTTGGTTCTTCCCATAGAACCATCTTAACTTTGCTTCACAAATCGTAGACGTTCTCATAATTACCTACACAACTCATTACATCACTAGGAAAAATATCTATTAAAATTGATATTACCTTATTATTTGCCTTTGATCGTGATTGTTGCTCCTCGGTCCAATATCTTGGTTGAAGCTTCTTCCCTTTCTTATCTTTCGGAACTTCGAACGGTTCCTCGATCGCCATACTTATATCTCAATCCATTTCAAAGAAGGTCTTCATCTTCACCATCCAAAAGGTGATGTCGTATAGTCTTCCTCCTTCAAATTTTGGCAAAACCGCAAAATCGGACATCATCATTGCTTCCTCAGCGGTTAGTCCGATGGAGAGCGACCCGTTTTGATACCACTTGTATAGGATCGGATGACCATCTAGAGGGGTGAATAGACATTGCCCTCTAATCGCTCGGTTCTCTTACTACAACGTTAGTATGCGTAAGCGGAAATACAATTAATTAAAACACTAACAAGAACAGACAAACCATTTAATGTGGTTCGGAGATAAAGCTCCTACTCCACGGCTATCTGTAAGGTGGACGATCCCAATCCATCTGTGGATGAGTCCCCAGAAAACCTTCGACAAGCTCACGTAGCTCCTTATGGGTGGAGAAACCTCACCGCAACCTCGTGCAAGACCTTTGAGAACTTAGACTACTAATTGTCCTTTAACCAAGTCCAGTTCTTCACCCCTAGCCAGCCAAACCGAGCTCTCTTAAATAGAACTCATTTGTTGAACTAGCCATTACTAGTTGACTGGTGTCAACCCCAGTTGACTGCTCCAGCCGAATTCGAACGTTATAGGCCAACGTTCAAATTCCAGCCGACACCAGTCGACTGCTCCCAGCAGCAGTCGATGTTAGTGATATGAGAGAAGTGTCCTAAGGCAATCGCCTTATGATTGTAAACATTTATTTTAATAAATGATAATTCACTATTTGAGTATACATATTTGTGTATTTGATTGGGATCTTAGACTCATCTACTGAATGTCCGCAATACAACTCACAGCATAAGAGAATTTGTGATGGGATCACAACTAGTGATTATCTCTAAATGTGCAAATGTGAAGTATTGAAAATATCCCTAGTCGATGAATTGATAAAAACGGACACTATCAATTCTGTTGAGACTAGCATGGGTTATTCTCTAATCAGCTGATTCTCACTGGCTGGTGACATTGGGATGTCTGGAGATAAACATGGATGCTAGTTAAGGGAACTAGTTCATTGGAGTGACTTGCTGTAAAACTTCATATGGTAATCTATATAGATATGTCAATGAAGTTCTTACTGCAGCTTAAGTGCGATGTTCCTTTGACTTGCGGTGTTCAAGTCATCTTGGTCATGGAGACTTATACTTTAACATCTTAAGCAAGCATCTCCAAGGAGGTGTGGACCAGGATGATTGGGTATAAGCCGAAGTGCCCGAAGATGTTTGAACAGCCTACAAAGGATTCACCACTCCTTGCGAGGAGATGTATACCCAGGCCTATCGTCGGATTGTTACTCAAAGCCTCTGGCCAGAGCATATCATGTTTAGAGTGTGAGTCTCTTAAATACATGAGAGTAATTAGAAATCCAAAGGACGAGAAAGACACTACTTGGGCTAGGTGTGACGTAGTCAGCCTAGTGGGGACTGACACATATAGACCATGTCCTGAACCAAGTGGGTATAAGATGGTGAAGGGAATGAGGCACGATTCATTAGAGTTGCTGAAGGGTTTCAGAATTACTTCTGAGGTCAACCGTTGATCTTTCGATTAATTGGGGGTCATGATGTACTACTAGGTGCCACTCATGATCGTTCTATAATTAGTTGATTATAGACGGCCAACATAAATCGAAAGCCTATTTAGTCACACGCACTACGAGTAATCCGAGGGATTTAAAATGAGTTGAAAATTGGATTTTCCAATCAAGAGAAATAAGTCGAATCTGAGTTAATCAGAGGCGCAACGGAAACTAAAATTGGCTAAGTCTTTTGAAGGCTTATTGGGCGAATTAAATGAGTTTAATTCGCGATGGTTCGGCTTGAAGTGGCCGGCCAAAGAGGGTGCCCACCCTTTTTAGTTTGGCTGGCCACTCTAATGGGGAGAAACCAATTTATTTGATTTAATTAATAAAATAAATCTAGCACGATTTGTTTTATAAATTATGGATAAATAAATTTGTATAAAGAAATTTATATAAATAAATTTATAGAAATTTATTCTTTTTATGGAAATTAAAATAATCCATGGAATGGTTTATTTTAATTTTATAAAATCAATTATGAATTTATTTTTTTCATAATAAGAAAGTTTATAAATTTCTTATAAAATTTATTCCATAATAAAAGGAGAGAATTATTTGTTTTATTATAAAGTTAGTTATAATAAAACTTGGCTTAAACGGAATAATTAATAAGAGAATTTATAGGATAAATTTCTTATGAAAATTAATTCCGTTAATTCCGTTAAAGAGGAGACTTAGCAAGGGAGAGGTTACTATATAAAGGAACCAAAGGCTAGCCTCGAATTCCAATCGATATAGAGCTATCAAGAGATTAACTCTCTCCCTCTCTCTCTTATTCTCTTCCTCTCCTTTCCCCTTCACCACCCTAGGGTCGGCGCCCCTTGATTCATCTAGGGTCGGCGCCCCTTCAACCACCTAGGGCCGGTGCACCTCCTTCTCAAGGTAAGGTTGTCGTGAGCCATAAAGAAGAAGGAGAAGCCAACAAAGAAGAAGAAGAAGCGGATCGCAACTCCTCTCTTCACGGAATTTTGATTCTGTTTCTTGTTGGTAAGTTTCCATTCTTTTCTCTTGTTCTTCTAGTTGTGCCTTCCGAGAATCTAGTAGTTCTCGTCGGCACAAAACTCGTGACTTTGCGAAGCCATCCCGAAGAGAACTCGGCGTGGACGCGAATAGAGGCGGAGCTTCCAAGGGACGCTACGGTTGGATCTCGTCCCTTTCTTTGAGTTACGTGAGGTACAAAGTAAATTAGTTTACTTTTCCGCAAAGTTTTATTTTATGATCATGTCCACACATCATAAGGTTGCATGCTAGATACGTGGTTAAAAATAATTTAAGAAATTATTTTATGCTAATTCTTCCGCTGCACGGAAAAATTTAAAATTTTACGAACTCGTATCCTTGTCAACATGCACCCGGTCCCAACAGTGGTATCAGAGCCGGTTAGTGTTCGACATAATCATATAATTGTTTTGCGGAAAACTTTGTCATAATCTCAATTTTGGAAAAATTTTCAATTATGGAAACTTTCCAATTATAATAAATTTTGGATTTAGGAATTTCGAAGTTTGGAAATCCTCATGAAATTTCGCAAACTTTTGAAATTTCCTAGTTTCTGAAATTTTATAATAATTGTGAAAACTTCCCATCTTTGGAAACTTTCCAATCTTGGAAATTTTCTATTTTAGAAATTTTCCAACTTTGGAAATATGTAAGTTTTCTTTGTACCAGAAACTTACAATTGTTCTGAAAACCTATTATGAAATCTCACAATTTTGGGCACTTTCTTTCAAGAAAGTCTAGACAAATTTATGGACAGTTAATTGACAATTTAATTTGAATTGGGTTTTAAATTGACAACAAAATTCTTTATTTTAGATTGAGCTTCGGGGAGCCGTCCAATTTAAAGTTAGTTGTTGTAATTTCCCAATTTTAATTGAAATTGTCATGTTTAATTTGGTTACGCTTCCGAAGTGGACCAAATTGGATTTACGACAAATTACTTTTCTTTGGGTATCTGAGCCTCGGGGAGCCACCCTTAGAAAACGATTTGTTGTAATTAATTAAATCCATAAATAAAATATGGTTTAAGAGGTGATGCTCTTACATATTGTTGTCTCCAAAATTAATTAGGAAAATGGTTTCCTATAGAGTTTTCTTAAATGAGATTTTCATGAAAATAATATGTGGTTGAATTAAGGGAATCTATCTCTTAATTTAATAAGAATTGATTTAGAGAAATCAAAGTCTTAAACATATTATTTTCGAAATTAATTATGACAATTTAGGAAATTGTTTCCCAAAACAATTCCTTCAATAAAGTATGAAATTAGAATTAGGAAATCCGGTTCCTAATCCAATTAATGAGACTTGATAAATTAAGTCACATACATACTTTATTAAGGAAATCGTTAGTCATGACATAATTATATGTCATGAATGTGCTTAGAAAAGAAAGGATGAGACCCAAAACCCCTTACAAAATATTAAGGCTAACACCTTCCATTAATATGGTTAGAATCGGAGTTTTGTTTCTCGTTTGGGTTGATGGACACATCCATGCCCGACTTGAACCTTAACATGTTCAAACCATAGAATTAGTTTATGAATAATATAGTTGGAGTCAGAGGTCAATCCTTAGTTTTGGTTGTTGGACACATCCAAGCCTGACTAAACGATTGAATGAGCTCCAACCATATTAAAACTATTTCTTGATTAATGGTCAGCCTTAAGCTTGGAGCATCGATTTGTTGTGCCACAGCCAAGGTCGATGTAAAGAGAGGTGCAGTTGGGTGCTATGTATAATGTTGCATACTTGTTAATGAGTTAACAACCCAATGATTTATGCAAACATTCAATTAGTTGATAGCATAAAGTGATAGTTACATATATGTGATATGTGATCGGTATAATTACCTACCTTCATAGCTAAGAATAACTTGATGGCCACAGCCATGGTTGTTCTTATCTATGGTTGGATATCAACCTATTTGGAGATGTTCCTACGATCTCCCGAATTGATAAAAAGGGTTATTCAATTTGAAAAATAAATAGGATTTTTATTAATGTATATTGATACATTCTTTAATCATTCTTCTCACATAATCTCAATTTGTATTTCTAGGTTAATCACTCAATCATGTCTTCTCTGAATTTGTGTTCCATTTTGGACACCAATAAACTGACTGGGCCGAACTTCATGGACTGGCTTCGAAACCTAAGGATAGTCCTCAAGGCAGAGAAGCTTGCTTATGTCCTTGAAAATCAACTTCCCGACCGTCCTCCAGAAAATGCAACTCCAGACCAATTGTTGGCCTATCAGAAACATGTGACCGATTCTGAACTTGCGAGTTGCATCATGCTAGCCTCTATGGTACCTGAGTTGCAAAAGCAACATGAGCATATGGATGCTTATACCATCATCTTCCATCTTCATGAGTTGTTTGAAGAGCAGGCGAGATCCGAAAGGTTCGAAGTCTCCAGACTCCTCTTCACCTCCAGGATGCAAGAAGGCACTTCTGCCTCACAGTTCGTGTTAAAGATGTTGGGGTACATTGAGCGACTGAGCACACTCGGTTTTGCAATGGATCATGAACTAAGTATTGACTTAATTCTGAATTGTTTGCCCAAAAGTTGTTCACAATTTGTGATGAACTATCGGATGAACAAGCTGGAGACTACCATTCCTGAGTTGATCAACATGCTGAAGACTGTTGAGCCTTCTGTAAAGCAGGATCAAAAGACGGTACTGTTAGTTGGTTCCTCGAAGAAAGGTTCTAAGAGGAAGGCCAAAGAACAGAATAAAGGAAAGAAGAAAAAGGCCAAAAAGACTGAAAAGAAACCAAAAGGAACTTGCCATCATTGTGGCAAGGAGGGTCACTGGCGAAGAAACTGCAAGGTTTATCTTGAGTCCTTGAAGAATAAGGCATCCGATGCCCCATCCTCTTCAGGTATCTTCGTTATTGAATGTCACTCTATTTCCTCAAATACCTGGGTACTTGATACTGGGTGTAGCTCACATATATGTAATGACATACAGGGGCTAAGGAATAGAAGAAGACTCGTCAAAGGAGAAGCAAATTTGCGAGTTGGAAATGGAGCAAAGATTGCTGCTGTTGCCATCGGAACATATTTGCTAAAGCTCCCCACTGGACGTATCTTAGAATTGGATAATTGTTATTTTGTTCCTTCATTAATAAAGAACATTGTATCTATTTCATGTTTGAATGAAAAGGGTTATCATTTAACTTTTAGTAACAATTGTTGTTACATAACTTTAAATGGCGTTCTTTATGGGAATGGAACTTTGTGCAATGGTATCTACACGTTAGATTTATCCAGTAACGTTTTCAATATCGAAGTTAGCAACAAACGTGCTCGAATAGATAATCGAATAGACTCCTACACTTGGCATTGCCGTCTTGGCCATGTAAGTAAGAAACGCATGACCGAATTACACCGATGTGGAATTTTGGAATCATTTGAACCCGGTTCATTTGATACATGCGAATCATGCTTAAAAGGCAAGATGACCAAATTACCTTTTTCTGGAAAAGGTAATCCAGTGGGAGAATTGCTTGGTCTTATATATACTGATGTATGTGGACCAATGTCAACTCTTGCACAAGGAGGCTATAGCTACTTCATCACCTTTATCGATGATCACTCACGATTCGGGTATGTGTTCTTGATGAAACACAAATCTGAAGCTTTTGCGAAATTCAAAGAGTTCAGAAATGAAGTAGAGAAACAGCTTGGCAAAAGTATTAAGATACTTCGATCCGATCGGGGTGGTGAATACTTAAGTCAAGAGTTTCAAGATTATCTTAGGGACAATGGGATATTGTCCCAATGGACTCCGCCGTATATACCACAGCATAATGGTGTATCTGAGAGGCGCAACCGAACCTTGATGGACATGGTTAGGTCGATGATGAATCATGCAACTCTTCCAAAATCCTTTTGGGGCTATGCACTTAAGACAGCTGTTTACTTGCTAAACAGAGTCCCGACCAAGGTCGTCTCTACTACTCCATATGAGATATGGAATAGTAAGAAACCTCACTTAACTCACCTTAAGATATGGGGTTGTCCTGCTTATGTGAAGCGGACTATATCAGACAAATTGGTTGCTAAGTCTGATAAGTGTCTATTTATTGGATACCCTAAGGAAACGAAGGGTTACCAATTCTATCATCCCTTGGAACAAAAGGTGTTTGTTTCAAGGCATGCTGTATTTCTGGAAAAAGAGTTTCTTTTACAAGAGAACAGTGGGAGTGGCATTGAACTTGATGAAGTTCAAGAAACTCCAATAGACATTACAGAGACACCTAGTCTAGACCCACAACCGATAACTCATAGTGATGAGCTATCAGTTGAACCTAAAACAACACCACCTCTTCGTAGGTCTGATAGGACACGCAATATTCCAGAGAGATACGGATTTCTCATAAGTGAATCGAACGACGTGTTGCTCATAAGCGATGACGAACCTATCAGTTATGAAGATGTTCTGAAAAGTTCAGAAAGGGACAAATGGCTTGAAGCCATGAAGTCGGAAATGGATTCCATGTACGAAAACCAAGTATGGGACTTGGTTAACCCACCTGAAGGGATTAAGCCCATAGGGTGCAAGTGGGTTTTCAAGAAGAAAACCGACATGGAAGGTAATGTTGTTACCTTTAAGGCTAGATTAGTGGCAAAAGGATATCGTCAGAAACAAGGAATTGATTATGACGAAACCTATTCGCCAGTAGCTATGCTTAAATCCATTCGGATGCTCCTAGCCATAGCAGCTCATTATGATTATGAGATATGGCAAATGGATGTGAAAATAGCTTTCCTTAATGGAAACCTGCTTGAGGACGTATACATGATACAACCTGAAGGTTTCACATCGGTTGATAAAACCAAAGTATGCAAGCTTCGACGATCCATATATGGACTGAAGCAAGCATCTAGGAGCTGGAACATCCGTTTTGATGAGACAATCAAAGAGTTTGATTTCTCACAAAATCCTGATGAACCTTGTGTGTACAAGAAGGTTAGTGGGAGTGCAGTCGTATTCCTAGTACTATATGTCGATGACATTTTACTTATAGGAAATGATATATCAGTTTTACAGACAGTTAAAATTTGGTTGTCCAAAACTTTCTCCATGAAAGACCTGGGAGAAGCAACCTATATCCTTGGGATTAGAATCTATAGAGATAGATCAAAACGGTTGCTTGGTCTTTCGCAGTCTACATATATAGACCGAGTGCTAAAAAGGTTTAGCATGTCGGAATCCAAGAAAGGTTACCTTCCCATCAGGCATGGGATCAACCTTTCAAAGTCTATGTGTCCGCGCACAGAAGACGAGAGGATTTGCATGAATAAGATTCCCTATGCATCTGCAATAGGATCTATCATGTATGCTATGTTATGTACTAGGCCCGATGTATCGTATGCTTTGAGCGTCACAAGCAGATACCAGTCGGATCCAGGAATGGATCATTGGGCGGCTGTCAAGACAATCCTTAAGTACTTAAGAAGAACTAAGGATGTGTTCCTAATATATGGAGAAGGAGATATGGTAATACGTGGGTATACAGATGCCAGTTTCCAGACAGATAAGGATGACTCCAAATCTCAGTCAGGATACGTATTTACTTTGAATGGAGGCGCAGTAAGTTGGAAAAGTTCCAAACAAGACACCGTAGCGGATTCTACCACGGAAGCGGAATATATCGCAGCTTCGGAAGCAGCAAAGGAAGCAGTCTGGATCAAGAAGTTTGTCACCGAACTTGGCGTGGTTCCAACCATTGATGAAGCAGTGCCGGTTTACTGCGACAACAATGGAGCTATTGCACAAGCAAAGGAACCAAGGTCTCATCAGCGATCCAAACACGTGCTTCGCCGCTATCATCTGATCAGAGAGATTATAAGTAGGAATGACATACAAATTGAGAAAATTCCCACTGAAAGGAATTTAGCGGATCCTTTAACTAAGGCCTTGCCTCAGAGCAAGTTTGAGGGTCATGTTAGTGCCTATGGTATTGGATACCGTAGCGATTGGCATTAGGCCAAGTGGGAGTTTGTTAGTGATATGAGAGAAGTGTCCTAAGGCAATCGCCTTATGATTGTAAACATTTATTTTAATAAATGATAATTCACTATTTGAGTATACATATTTGTGTATTTGATTGGGATCTTAGACTCATCTACTGAATGTCCACAATACAACTCACAGCATAAGAGAATTTGTGATGGGATCACAACTAGTGATTATCTCTAAATGTGCAAATGTGAAGTATTGAAAATATCCCTAGTCGATGAATTGATAAAAACGGACACTATCAATTCTGTTGAGACTAGCATGGGTTATTCTCTAATCAGCTGATTCTCACTGGCTGGTGACATTGGGATATCCGGAGATAAACATGGATGCTAGTTAAGGGAACTAGTTCATTGGAGTGACTTGCTGTAAAACTTCATATGGTAATCTATATAGATATGTCAATGAAGTTCTTACTGCAGCTTAAGTGCGATGTTCCTTTGACTTGCGGTGTTCAAGTCATCTTGGTCATGGAGACTTATACTTTAACATCTTAAGCAAGCATCTCCAAGGAGGTGTGGACCCAGGATGATTGGGTATAAGCCGAAGTGCCCGAAGATGTTTGAACAGCCTACAAAGGATTCACCACTCCTTGCGAGGAGATGTATACCCAGGCCTATCGTCGGATTGTTACTCAAAGCCTCTGGCCAGAGCATATCATGTTTAGAGTGTGAGTCTCTTAAATACATGAGAGTAATTAGAAATCCAAAGGACGAGAAAGACACTACTTGGGCTAGGTGTGACGTAGTCAGCCTAGTGGGGACTGACACATATAGACCATGTCCTGAACCAAGTGGGTATAAGATGGTGAAGGGAATGAGGCACGATTCATTAGAGCTGCTGAAGGGTTTCAGAATTACTTCTGAGGTCAACCGTTGATCTTTCGATTAATTGGGGGTCATGATGTACTACTAGGTGTCACTCATGATCGTTCTATAATTAGTTGATTATAGACGGCCAACATAAATCGAAAGCCTATTTAGTCACACGCGCTACGAGTAATCCGAGGGATTTAAAATGAGTTGAAAATTGGATTTTCCAATCAAGAGAAATAAGTCGAATCTGAGTTAATCAGAGGCGCAACGGAAACTAAAATTGGCTAAGTCTTTTGAAGGCTTATTGGGCGAATTAAATGAGTTTAATTCGCGATGGTTCGGCTTGAAGTGGCCGGCCAAAGAGGGTGCCCACCCTTTTTGGTTTGGCCGGCCACTCTAATGGGGAGAAACCAATTTATTTGATTTAATTAATAAAATAAATCTAGCGCGATTTGTTTTATAAATTATGGATAAATAAATTTGTATAAAGAAATTTATATAAATAAATTTATAGAAATTTATTCTTTTTATGGAAATTAAAATAATCCATGGAATGGTTTATTTTAATTTTATAAAATCAATTATGAATTGATTTTTTTCATAATAAGAAAGTTTATAAATTTCTTATAAAATTTATTCCATAATAAAAGGAGAGAATTATTTATTTTATTATAAAGTTAGTTATAATAAAACTTGGCTTAAACGGAATAATTAATAAGAGAATTTATAGGATAAATTTCTTATGAAAATTAATTCCGTTAAAGAGGAGACTTAGCAAGGGAGAGGTTACTATATAAAAGAACCAAAGGCTAGCCTTGAATTCCAATCGATATAAAGCTATCAAGAGATTAACTCTCTCCCTCTCTCTCTTATTGTCTTCCTCTCCTTTCCCCTTCACCACCCTAGGGCCGGCGCCCCTTGATTCATCTAGGGCCGGCGCCCCTTCAACCACCTAGGGCCGGCGCACCTCCTTCTCAAGGTAAGGTTGCCGTGAGCCATAAAGAAGAAGGAGAAGCCAACAAAGAAGAAGAAGAAGCGGATTGCAACTCCTCTCTTCACGGAATTTTGATTCCGTTTCTTGTTGGTAAGTTTCCATTCTTTTCTCTTGTTCTTCTAGTTGTGCCTTCCGAGAATCTAGTAGTTCTCGTTGGCACAAAACTCGTGACTTTGCGAAGTCATCCCGAAGAGAACTCGACGTGGACGCGAATAGAGGCGGAGCTTCCAAGGGACGCTACGGTTGGATCTCATCCCTTTCTTCGAGTTACGCGAGGTACAAAGTAAATTAGTTTACTTTTCGCAATGTTTTATTTTATGATCATGTCCACACATCATAAGGTTGCATGCTAGATACGTGGTTAAAAATAATTTAAGAAATTATTTTATGCTAATTCTTCCGCTGCATGTAAAAATTTAAAATTTTACGAACCCGTATCCTTGTCAACATGCACCCGGTCCCAACAGTCGACTGCTCAAATCTTAAACTTAGGATTTTCCTTCCCGAGTATATTTTACTCGCACTCAAACCCTCATGACTCACTTAGTCTTGTATGTGCTTCTTCTTGTTGTATTTCTTTGTGTAAGCTTGTACGAGACTTCTCCGCCTCCATGAAAGAGACATTCATAGTATTTGTGAGTATGAGGAGAGCAGATCCTTGGATTAGTCACCTCAAGGAGGTGGATATCAAGTAAATCAAGGTGTTAGTGTTTTCTCAAGTCTTCGCCACGACAAATCTTTATCGAGTAAAGATCAGAGCTAAAATCACCCCTCCCCCGTCTAGCTCTCTACATGTCCTAACAAATAGAACTCCGCTTTACCGTTGGCCACGAAATTAGATTACTCCTTCTTGGTCCTTAAGTGTTCTTCCTGTTGGGATCTGGGATGGCTAGAGAGGGGGGTGTGAATAGCCACCTACTAAAAACTTTGCTCCTTTTCTTTCTGCACTCAAGTTAGCAGCGGAAACCAAAACAGACAGAAAGAAACAAATAGAGAATAACACAAAGATTTACAAGGTTGGGGATAATTTGCCCCTCCTCCTTGGTATGTCCGTGAGGTGGGCGATCCCTTGATCGTCGGCAGATCAGGCCCCGGAGTGAATCCGGCTAAACTCTTCTCCTTCTCGGTTGAGTAACCTCTCCAAAAACGTCTCAGATGTATATCAAAATAAGCACAGAGACTTGAGAAGAAGCTTACAGATGCACCCTTAAGCACAAGCATAGAAAGATCAAGCACGAAGAAGCTGAATACAGAGCACAACACAACTCAACACAAGACCCTTCACTCAGTTCTTTGTTCTCGTTATTTCTGTCTCTGCTTCGCCAGCTTCTTCTTAAGCTTTTATTCTGCACCACACTTACAAGCTTCGTCACTCACTAACCCACGGCGTCGTCACCCACTGACTCACTGACCCTTTTGAGCTCACTGAAGTCATCCTCTTCAGCTGCAGCTTCAGGTCAGACACCGTTGAAACTTGCAAATGCGTATCAAACAAAATAGCACAGGTAAAAGCCACCCTGGACCCTTCTTCTTGCTCCTCTATTTGACTTTCACAGCTCTGATAGATCGAAGAGCGTTGCTAGAGGGGGGTGAATGGTACTTTTTCGAATTTCTCTACAAAATTGTTAGTGCAGCAGAAATACGAATATAAATAAACTTAACAATAGAGAACAATACTAACAAACCGATTTACTTGGTATCCACCCCGGACAGGTGACTAATCCAAGAATCCGTCGGTGGATCACTCCCCGGATAACCTTCGGCTAACTCTATCGCTCCTTGTGGGTGGAGAAACCTCACCACAACACCTTTAGAAGACCTGAGCACAATAGACTACTAACTCACTTTACCCAAGCGAGTTTCGTCAAGAAACGAAAGTATGAAACGAGTCCCTTTAAATAGGGTTCGAATCTGAAACAATCGTTACCAGTCGACTACCCCTGGGGTAGTCGACTGGTCCCACTCAGATTCGACCGTTGCCGTACAACGTTCGAATCTTGCTAGTTGTTCCAGTCAACACCAGTTGACTGCCTATGGGCTAGTCGACTGCCTATGGGCTAGTCGACTGCCTATGGGCCAGTCGACTGGTCCACACCTAAGCCTAGGGTTTCACTCCCGAGTGCATGTCTCTCCGCACTCGAACCCTCCCGGCTTAGCCCCTGAGTACAAACATTCATACTCAGACCCTCACAACCCAGTTGACTCTTCACCAGCAGCTTTGACTGTTGCCTTCACCCCCTCTTCATCTTTGACCCTCATCCCTTGGATGCGCACACAAGCCTCCAGCTTGCCTCCATGCCACCCTTCACGTACGCCTCGAAGTCTGCATCCCTCGGCTCATCGTCCATGCTATCCAACGGTCCCTCAGATGCACATACCATCCTTCACCTGAAGACATCAACCAAGTCCATGTGTACCTATACACCTGCATACTCATGTACACATATTAGTCCAACAGCAAATCCTAACTTAACCATATTGACCGCACACATCAAAACACCATGATCCTCCAGATCATATCAGGGTCGATTGCCTCAACAATCTCCCCCTTTTTGATGTGTGGCAATATGTTAAGTTAGGTAAACAAGTAGTAATAAAAATAACAAAAGCAATTGAAAATCAAAGCATAACACACAAAAGGCAACCTCCCCCTTAACTTTACTCACAACAACTGGTTAAGTAAACCCAACTTAGCACCCAAGTTCTCCATCATTAAGTTTCAACCAAACCTAACTTACCACCCAAGTTCTCCCCCTTTGACACCATCAAAAAGATTGCCTCAAGCAACCCTACCCCTGGTGCCAAATAGAACTTAATCAGATTTCTGAAAAAACCCTTCAGAAATCTCAAAATAGCATTCTGCCCACACTGCCAGTCGACTGCGATCCTGCCAGTCGACTAATACGCAAGTTTCAGAATTTCCAATCGAAATTCAGAAACGCGTATAAAATTCCAGAAAATCTGAAAAAATGGAAAATTTTGCAAGCACATTTGTTAGAGTATTCTCTACCCTAGAATAATATATTTCCATGAAAACGTCAACCGTGCTTGACTTTTGATACAATCCTAAAAATCCTCAGAAATTGTCAACTTTCTTTCAACATTCAAGCCCAATCATGATATCTTATGTTTGCCACTTCCATTGATCTTAGGTTTTCATATAAAATGGTTCTCAAACCTCCCCTTTTTATATAGATAGTTTCATTTTGACAAAAGTTCCCTCTTTCTATCTCATATCCCTAGACAATCATGAAACTCTCTTTATACCTTTATTTAGAAACATATGATCATCCAATAACAACCAATATACAATTTCAAAATATATCATGGAAGCATAAATAAGGATTTTTAACTTGAAAATCATAGCACAACTCAACTCATGTACCATCAACTCATGTATCAAAGCATAGATAAGATAATGCAAATCAAACTCAAATCATGACATAAAATCACATAATATAACATGGACATAAATGTATCATATAGAAAACATAAAGAAGGACAGTCATGAAATGAAAGTAGCAGGGACTGAAGCCCTGAAGTCATCCAAATAATACAATATCAGAATAAGAAGTATTTGAGAGATATAATAATACAACTAATTATAACACTCTCAACACCAAATTGCTCCAAAAACTGCACCATCTCGTCAGATCATGTCGTCGTCGTCGCCTGGAGGAGGAGGAGGAGGGGGCCTGGTGTGAGAGATGCATCTGTCGCAGCATCTCGTATATCTCATCCTATCTACCCCAAATCTCCTGGACCTCCCCCTGAATGGTCTCCTAGAATCTCAGGTGATGCTGCTGAAAGCTCTGGAGATCCTCCCGGATACCGTGCATGTCCTCCTGGATCCCGTGGACATCAGATCGGAGTTGAGTGAACTCTGCACATGTAACAATCCCAGCAGGCTCCTCATCTGAGCTAGATGACTCTGGGCACTGTCTCCACACAAATGCCCCCTGGCGACTCTCAATGCCTGCCAAGGATAATTGACGAGTACCTATCTGGTCATAATCCTTGGACAGGTGCCTGACCTGACCACTAGTGACGCAGATACCAAACCACAACTGGAAAAACTCGGTCAGAACATGGCAAAATGGCATGTATATTTTCCCATTCACACTTTGGGAAAAATGACAAATCGAGGTAAATACATGAAGGGACACATCTATATCCAACCTCCACTCAAGGGCATACATCATCACTAGGTGAGGCAATCGGATCCTTGCCCTTCCCTTAGTGACGATGGGTAGGAGACACTCTACAACAATTTTGTACACAACGTGACTGAATGGACTCATGGTTTTGGCATCAAAGGTGCGCTCAGACTCATGTCTATGTCTCCTAAAGTAATGTAAATGAATCTGATCGATGGTCACATCTGGAAACTCAAGCGGCTCAACAACATTGGGAAAATAGGTATTTACATTATTTGATGCCTAACACTCTAAAAAACTAGCCAAAATCATGGCTGAAAAGGGGATGGTGACACCAGCCACTCTAGACTCATAAAGTTTATTCTCCGAGTCGATACAAGTCAAGTTGGCGTAGAATTTCTTGCATAAGTCAACATTGATATCATGTTGACAATATACTAACTGTTCTATACCAAAATGAGTGACCATTTCAATGATTTGAGGACACTTTTCTTGGAAGTAGGATTTATTAAGATACCTACAATTCATTTGGGTAAACTCATTTTCCTCAAACCTCTTCTTGCATTCTAAGGATCTAAATCTGTCCTCTCCTGGGGCTTGCTGATCTTGACGGGATGAACCTTCACCCCTTGTTCTCTTAGACACAACCCTAAAATACCAAATACATGCATGCATACCAAGACACCCCCCCCCAAAAGAGAAAATACCAAAGAAAACATACACAAAATATCACATTAGTTCCAAAACAAAGTTTAAATGAAGAACTAAACCTTAAATCATGATACCTTTGTTAATGCAGTCTGGCCCTGATTGTTGTTTTGGTGTTGACACCGATTTAAGTTTAGGTGGATGATTATTGATTATGATTAAGTCCTGATCGGGGATCAGGCATGGTATTGAAAATCCTAACCTGGAGGGTTAGGTGTTGAAAATCCTAGTCTGGGAGGCTAGGTGCTTGAAAAATCCTAGCTTGGAGGGCTAGGTGTTGGAAAAGTCCTAATTCAGAAAGGTTGGGTGAAAAGTCCTAGCTTGGAGGGCTAGGTGAAAAGTCCTAACTTGGAGGGTTAGGTGCAAATTCCCATCCTGGAGGATTAGGTGAAAAAGTCCTGGCTTGGAGGGTCAGGTGCCTAGCTTAGAGGGCTAGGTTGGATGAAATTCTAACTCGGAAGGGTTGGGTGAAAAGTCCTAGCTTGGAGGGTTAGGTGAAAAGTCCTAGCTTGGAGGGCTAGGTGAAAAGTCCTAACTTGGAGGGTTAGGTGCAAATTCCCAACTTGGAGAGTTAGATGGAAAATCCTTAGCTTGGAGGGCTAAGGTGGATGGAAACTTAGCTTGGAGGGCTGAGTTTGAGTCCCTGGATCGGTTTGGTGATCGATCAGGGATTCTGGCACGCTGCTCCTTCGTGGATCGGTCTGGTGACCGATCCAGCGATGATTGATCGGTCGGGTGACCAATCAGGGAGCACACAGTGAGGTTGGGAACCTACTGTGTTGCTCCTGATCGATCTGGTAACCGATCAAGGAGTATGCGTTTCACCCATTGACTGGCTCCTGATCGGTCTGGTGACCGATCAGGGAGCGAGCAGTGAGGTTGAGTTCCCTTGCTGAACTGCTCCTGATCGGTCTGATGACCGATCAGGTTTACTGTGCAGATCATTCTGGTGAACGATCCAGCGTCGCAGGTTCCTCACTATGATCGATCAGGCTCCAGCCTGATCGGTCTGGTCATGATCTGATCGGTCTGGTGACCGATCAGGAGGCTACCTGATCGGTCTGATGATCGATCAGGAGGTCTGGACTGCGAAGCTCAGAAATCGCCCAATATAAAGGTGGATCGGTCTGGTGAACGATCCACGATCTGGGATCGGTCTGGAGATCAGTCTGGGAGAATCTCAAAAAAATCGCGATTTCTGATTGAGCGTTGGGGATCGATCAGGACGGAGCCTGATCGGTCTGGAACCAGCCTGATCGGTCTGGTGACCGATCAGGAGTCTCTCTGATCGGTCCGGTGACCGATCACTTTAATTCAAATTGCATTGTCAGATGCTCTGATCGCGTCTGAACACAACCGATTCGCTGCCACTTTCCTCTGATATTTGATATGCTGGTTGATTTGCTGTTCTAATACTCTGATCAAGCTATAGGTGACAGGGAAGGATTCAAACACTTAAGGAGAGGTCAATGGAGGCTTTCCTTGGAGCAGGTTTGTCCATTTTCCCATCTCAGGTTGCAACGGCGAGCTGCAGACTGGAGCGGAGACTGGAGCTTGACTGAGGGGAGCTCAGTGAGTCCAGAGATAGCTCAGTAGAGGCTGGCGTTGGCAGATGAGTAGCTGGGAGCTACAGAGATGTTGTCACCTGGTGCTATGTGAAGAATCAAAAAGGGCGGTGGATGGCTTCGTGGAAGCAAGTCTTGCGAACTATTGTTCTTGTCGTGCCTTGAGTTCTCCACAACTTGCCTGCTGTGTTCTTGCGATCTTCATCACTTTTGAGCAAGCAATTGAGAAGCAACCATCGTTTACTTGAGCGCTTGAAGGAGAAAACAAGAGGCTTAGAGTCCGACAGTGGGAAGACACGGAGAAGGGTTTTTGCGTGAGATCGCCACTGGGTGGAGCTCAGGGAAGCTTGCTGTGTTTCTGTCCTTGCTAAGTGTTTGAGTAAGATCCTTCTTGTTGTTTCTTTGTGCTTAAACTATATCCTTGTTTGAAACACACTGTGGAGAGGTTTCTCCACCGAGAAGGAGGTTGCTGATTTATCCGGTGATAACCGGGGCTTGATCTGCCGACGATCAAGGGATCGCCCACCTTAAGGGCACGCCAAGGAGTAGGGGCAAGTTATCCCCGAACCTTGTAAACCCTCCTTGTTAGCGATCTTGCTAGTTGTGTTTGTTTTGCTTCCGTTACGTTTTCTGCATAATCTGTTTTCTACTCTTTCCGCTGTGCTACTGATATTTAAGTTGCAGAAATCGCTATAAGTATTCGAGTTGCAAGTGGTTGGCTATATTCACCCCCCGCCCCCTCTCTAGCCATCCGATCCCAACAAGTGGTATCAGAGCTTGGGGCTCTGTTTACGGCTTAACATCCAAGAGTTATCAACAAGATGGCTTTGAGAGAAGGATTCTCCACCACCCGACCTCCATTCTTTGATGGCGCCGACTTTCAATATTGGAGATCAAAGATGGAATACTATTTAAAGATGACATCCATACTTGGTTCGCGGTGAAGGAGGGATTCACCCCTCCTAAGGATGATGAAGGCAAAGAACTTGAGTCATGGAGGTGGACTGCCGAACAAACAAGGAAGAGTGAAGCCGACGCGAAGGCGGTTGTCACTCTACAGTGTGGCATGAACAAAGACCAACTCATCAAGGTTGGTCCTTTCACAAGTGCAAAGGACTTGTGGAACAAACTCATCGAGCTTCATGAAGGCACCCGAGACTCTAGAATTGCCAAGAGAGACTTGTTCCTCAATCAACTCCAAAATCTCTCCATGAAGGAAAATGAGTCGGTAAGTGAACTCCATAGCCGGTTCAAGGAAGTCCTTAATGGACTTCATTCAATTGATGAAAAGGTCGAGAATCGCGACCTTGTGAGGTATGTTTTGAAAGCATTTCCAAGGAATGCTTTGTGGTCATCCATGGTGGATGCCTACAAAGTATCCAAGGACTTATCTATTGTTAAGTTAGATGACTTATTTTGTGAGATGGAGTTGCATGAAATGGCTAACAAAGGCCCCAAGGAGAAGGGGATTGCCTTAGTTGTAGGGGACCAAGCCATTAAGAAGAAGAAGGAGAAGGAGGTCTCATCATCTTCGTCTTCTTCCGAATCCAAATCCAATTCCGAGGAAGATGGCAGCGGCTCCTCTTCATCCGAAATGGCCAACTTTGTGAGGAGGATGATGCGAAGAGACCGATGTTTCAAAAGTAGAGGTAACACTAGTGAATCCAAACTTGATAAGAATAATGCATCTTGTTTTGAGTGTGGTAGGAAAGGGCATTTCAAGAATGAATGTCCAAAGCTTAAGAAGAAGGAGGAGAAATCCAAAAGAAAAGAAGAAAAATCCAAGAAGAAGAAGAAAGCTTTGAAGGCTTCTTGGGATGAGTCATCCTCTAGCTCATCCGATGATGAAAAGGAGGAGAAGAGCACAAGGCAAGTGGCTCTCATGGCTCTTGGAGAGGAGAGCAGTGATGAACCTTCAAGCTCCGCAAACACGGCTTCATCATCTTCGGATGATGAAGAGGTAACTTCTCCCGAGCTTGAAAAGTGTTATAGAGCAATTGCATGTTTAACTAGTATGCTTAAGAAATCCAAAAACAAAGTTAAAGCATTGCAATTAGAAGTTGATCAATTGAAAGCCTCTAGGGATGATAACATTGATGACTTGCATGTTGAATTACTAGAAGATGAAATTAAATCTTTGAAACATGAGATTGTAAGCTTGAAATCCTCTAAGGTTGAGGAAATCAGTGATTTGCATGATAACGTGTTAGTAGAGGAAAACCAATCATTGAAGAGTGAAGTTGAGAAGCTCAAGAATATTCTTGGGAAATTCTCAAATAGCTCTAAGACCCTAGATATGATCCTAAATGCCCAAAGGGCAGTCTACAATAGGGCCGGTATTGGTTACCGCCCTAAGGAACCCTCATTTGTATCTCTCATGTCTAGGACTGACATGAGACAATCTAGGACACCCAAGACTCAAAAGAAAGTTGTCAAGGCATGGGTGCCTAAGTCATGTTTAGTTGACACTTTAGGTCCCAAGGTTTGGGTACCTAAAACTTCTATTTTTCGAATTGTGTAGGTTATGATTGAGGGGGAGCATCTATCAACTTGGTTCGTTGATAGTGGATGCTCCAAACACATGACCGGGGATAGAATATTGTTTACCACACTTCACAAGAAAAGTAGAGGTAATGTATCATTTGGTAACAATGGTAGTCTTAAGGTCATAGGAATAGGAGACATTCAAATATCCGAATGTCTTAGAATCTCAAATGTCCTTCTAGTCAAGGGGATGAAATTTAATCTCCTAAGTGTCAGTCAATTGTGTGACACGGGTTACACAATTGACTTCCAACCAAGTCAATGTCTAGTTAGACAAAATGACACCTCGGACACGGTACTAGTAGGAGCAAGAGTAGACAATATTTATCAAGTTTCATTTAAAAGTGCTACTAATGCTTTTGCTAAGTGTCTCATGTCAAAAGAAGAAGAGTCCACCCTTTGGCACCGGAGGTTAGCACATGTGAACATGAAGAACATCCGGAAGTTGGCCACCAAGGGACTAGTCCGAGGCTTACCAAGCATCAAATATGAAAAAGACAAATTATGTGATGCGTGTCAAATGGGTAAGCAAACAAAATCTGCACATAAAGGTAAAAGCACTATAAGTACTTCCAATGCATTAGACTTACTTCACATGGATCTATTTGATTGTAGTACCATTATATCATTGAATGGAAGTAGATATTGCTTTGTGATTATTGATGATTTTACCAGATACACATGGACCTACTTTTTGAAATATAAGGACCAAACCTTAGATATTTTCATTTCCTTTTGTAGAAGAGTTGAAAATGAGAAATCATTAACAATTAAGACAATTAGAAGTGATCATGGAGGTGAATTTCAAAATCAAAGGTTTTTAGAATTTTACCAAGATAAGGGTTATAGACATGAGTTCTCTACTCCTATAACATCACAATAAAATGGTGTTGTAGAGAGGAAGAACCGTGTACTTCAAGAGGCTGCACGAAGCATGCTCAATGAGTACTCACTCCCGAGTTACTTATGGGCCGAAGCTGTAAATACAGCTTGCTATGTGCAAAACAGAGTCCTGATTCATAGGTTTCTAGGAAAGACTCCCCATGAACTTTGGTTTGGAAAACCACCTACGGTTAAACATCTTAGGGTGTTTGGTTGTAAGGTGTTCATCCTAAACACCAAGGATCACCTTGGAAAGTTCACGGCAAAGGCTGATGAAGGGATACTAGTCGGGTACTCCCTCGTTAGCAAAGCCTACCGAGTCTACAACAAGAAGTCTAGATTAGTTGAAGAGTCTGCTGATGTGGTCTTTGAAGAAGTTCCAAAATCAAGTGACCAATCAGAAAATATAGGAGGAGTTCAACTCAAACTTAGGAGACTAAGTTTGAATGAAACTCCAAGTGTTGTTGATGGTGATGAGTCTGATGACGGTGAACCTAGACAACCCACTGATCAGCCGGATCCTGAGGCTGAACTTGTGTCTAGTGAACCTGTTCAAGAAGCACCACCAACTCCAAGGCAAACTAGATTAGCCTCTAGTCATCCCCAAGACCAAATTGTTGGAGACATCCATCAAGGGGTTAGAACTAGATCATTCTTCCGGAATGAGGCTAATGAAGTTGCTCTAATTTCCGAAATTGAACCTAGAAAAATTGATGAAGCGTTAAATGATCCCGACTGGATCATTGCAATGCAAGATGAACTAGGTCAATTTGAGAGGAGTCATGTTTGGGACTTAGTCCCTAGACCCAAGAAGACCTCCATTATTGGAACCAAATGGGTCTTCAAGAACAAATTGAACCATAAGGGAGAAATCATTAGAAACAAGGCACGCCTGGTAGCTAAGGGCTACAGTCAAGTTGAAGGCCTTGATTATGATGAGACTTATGCTCCCGTGGCACGATTAGAGTCCATCCGATTGATGCTAGCATTTGCAGCACATCGTGGTTTCAAATTATATCAAATGGACGTCAAATCAGCCTTTCTAAATGGTTTGATTAAAGAAGAAGTCTATGTCGAACAACCTCCGGTGTTTGAGAGTACCGAATTTCCAAACCACGTGTTCAAGCTCAAAAAGGCACTTTATGGTCTTAAACAAGCACCCCGAGCTTGGTATGAGCGGTTGTCGACATTCCTAGTTGAGAAGGGCTTCGTTAGAGGCCAAATAGACCCTACACTATTTCTACGAAGAGATGGTGACAATATATTTGTAGCCCAAGTATATGTCGATGACATAATCTGTGGCTCAAACAATAAGGGCTATTTAAATGAGTTCATTGGACACATGGAGAGTGAGTTTGAAATGAGTCTAGTGGGAGAGTTGACTTTCTTCCTTGGACTTGAAATCAAGCAAACTCGCGATGGTATCCATGTGCACCAATCAAAGTATACACAGGAAATGCTTCGAAAATTCAATATGAGTGATTCGAAAGAGGTAACCACTCCGATGGCTACAAACACAAGATTAGACAATGATGAGAGTGGTAAACTCGTTGATCTAACTCAATGTCGAAGCATGATAGGTAGTCTGCTATATCTCACAGCCAGTCGACCAGATATACTATTTGCTGTAGGTATGTGCGCTAGGTATCAAGTTTGTGCCAAGGATTCTCATTTAATTGCTGTTAAGCGAATTTTGAGATATCTCAAGGGCACAATTGGTGTAGGCCTTTGGTATCCCCGTACCGAATCTTTTGATTTGATTGGCTATACGGATTCCAACTACGCTGGATGTAAGTTGGACCGGAAAAGCACTAGTGGGGGCTGCCAATTCTTAGGTTCGTCCTTAGTAAGTTGGTCGAGTCGGAAGCAACATTGTGTTGCTCTTTCCACTATCGAGCAGAATATATCGCCATGGGTGAGAGTGTATCGCAATTGTTGTGGATGATTCATACCTTAGAGGACTATGGATTGAGTTACAAGGGTGTGCAAGTGTTATGTGATAACATTAGCACAATTAACTTAACCAAGAATCCAGTCCATCATTCTAGGACAAAACATATTGAAGTAAGACACCACTTCATTAGGGATCATGTAGCTAGGGGGAACATCATACTCTCTCATGTAGAGTCAAAGTCAAACCTAGCTGACATTTTCACTAAACCACTTCTCGAAAATGAATTTAGTTTCCTAAGACGGGAATTGGGAATGTGTCGCGCTTCATGATTTTCAAAGTGCATTCGAAATCCTTCATGATTATTTCGAAATTGTTGGGAATCAATTGGGTAACTTTGGGACATCTCACACAAACTATAAGGCTTACCAAAATGTTTTTGTTTGCTAGACATGGGGTGAGATGTTAGAATCAACTCAATTTCTCAAAATGTCATTGCATCACTTGAGAAATTAAGTTGACGAGATAAAAATCACGGTGGTGACCAAGTATGAGGAAAACCAATGCATAACATATGTGTATTTGGCTCTATGATCATACTTGGACATTCCAATCAAGGCAACTTGATTGGAAACTTGGATTTGGAATCAAAACTTGGTTGAATTTGCTTGATTGATTGTTGATTGAGTTTGACTCCATTTAGATGGGTCAAAGTGTTTGTTGAACCTATAAGGACTTTTGATTCTTGTTCAGGGATCAATTCTAGTCATGGGATCATGTCCAAGTTCGACAAAGTCCATCAAATATCGTTTGAAAAATTCAGAAGTTCTGAAACTGAACATTTCAGTTCGTATCAGGAACCCTGATCGGTCACCGGACCGATCAGGCATAGGGCTGATCGGTCCCTGGACCGATCTGGCTTCTTTCTGTGGTGATCGGTCCACAGACCGATCAGAGAGTCAGCAGTGACTCTCCGAATCTTTTGACTAAGGATTCTGAGCCATCCTGGATCGATTTCCGGACTGATCTAGCACCCTGTGGGGATCGGTCTGCAGACCGATCAGGGAGCTCAAAGGTTGTCCTCCAGACCCTACTGTTCGTGTCCTGATCGGTCAACCGACCGATCAGAATCGCGTCTGATCGGTCACCTGACCGATCAGGATACGCTCAGTCCGATCAGGCTGTAGCCTGATCGGTCTGAGTGCGATCAGATCGAACGGTGATCCGTTCAAACGCATTAAATTTTGGTTGGTGGACCGATCCACCAACCGATTAACTCTCTCCAAAACCTCGTTTTCCCAAACCCTAGCGCCGAAACACCCTCTTCTGCGCAACCTTGTGCGAGCGAGAGAGTTCTTGCGTCTCCCTTCTTCACGCGCGTGCGAGTTCTTGCGAAGGCTTCTACGGGCGTCTTCTCCTAACTGCAAGTTCTTGTGTGCTCGAAGTCTCCTTCTCCACCGCAAGTTCTTTCTCAGTCTTGCAATCCCTTCAAACAAACTTCAATGGCGCCTAAGTAAGCTTTGATTTCAGTTTTCTTTTCACAACAGTTCTTGGAATATATGTTTGTGAAGCTAACCAAAGTTTTGTTCTTATTCTTGCTATTGTGCCAGTGACTTACTTGTTGTTGCCGTGGACTTCCATTCCAACCAAATGATCAATTTTTCACCTCTTCACTATCCTACGTTTGATCTTGATCGAATCTATCTATCTTTTGATTGGGTCTCATCCTATAAATGATCAATTCTTGCTTGTCGTGATTCAACCTAATTGTATGATCGATCTTATCA